>JANHGC010007708.1:186031-201874 GCA_027560395.1 Boaedon fuliginosus
CAAGCTCCCTCTGAAACCCAATTGGGTCCATTAGAAGCCTGGGGCGGAACCACCTAATCGGTCCCGCCTCCCTGCGGTGGGGAGTGGGCGTCTGGCAGTCCACTTTTACAAGGGAATGATCTGACCATGACAAGGATCTGCTTTTAGGAATGTTGGGGATGTTGCCCAGTCTCTCTTCCTCCTGATAAGGATAGAGATACCATATATGAAAAGCTCTGTATAGTAATGAGCAATTTTAAAGAATAGCGAATTAATTATTCTAAGATGTTTTTTAGCTTTTTGCTATTAGAGCTTAATATAATAAGGACCTTTTTGGAATACAATATTTATTTATTTATGAATTATTTACTGAAGCCACAACATAATAGAAATGATCTCTTGCCTCCTAAAAGTGTTAATATCAAAATCTAATCTAATTAAGTCAAATCCAATATATCAAGACTAAAATACAGTTACAAATATACCATTTTAGAATGAAGGGCTAAAACTTTATGAAGCAAAACAAGAAAAACTAAAATATTATTTGGAAATTATGCTTAGATTTGATCCTTATTATTGGCAACGAAACACCATAAATATGACAACAAGTCCTATTTCAAAAGAGATTTAATTCACTTTAATAAATGGTGCAACTGCAACATGAAGATGCTCTTGTTGCTGTGGTTATTTTAAAAATACAAAGCTATGGTTTTCTTTCTAAATACGTGAAAATGATTAGCGGTAGATTTGAATTTGGGTCCCCCAGCTATAGTCTAGCATATTTGATTCTACACTGGACTAGACCTCGGGGATACACAATAAAATCATATGTACACATGGCACACAACTGCGCTTATGATATGTATTGCACAAGTGGTTTTAAAAATAATTGCCCATGTAGAAATGTGGCTGGCATAGCTCAGAAGGCATGCAGAAGTACAGATAAATTTGCCGAAATAAACGAAAGTGTTTTGAAAACCCCTGTAGAGATTGTAGGCCAGCTCTGTGATATTAAATACTGTCCACGACAAAACAGCTGCTGTGCTGTAACTCTGGGGTTAGAGTGTTGATCAAATTAATCACACTTTTCCCCTGGGCTCCTCCCATCTGTTTATTCATACTCACTTGTTGCATTACATCTGAAACCTGAACTGTGAATCACAAATGGCTGGGGAACAGCTCTTTCATTTAGAAGCATTCAGTAGGCCAGTCGCAAAGGATTCAGAGTTGTTCATATAGACTGTACTGTTGAAATGCAGTAGTGAAAAGGAAAGGGGTAGGCCTTGTCTTTCACAACTCCCATGAAGTAGTTTGTTTTCTGTCTCTGTGGAGGACTATGAAAATAATATATAAATGGATTAGAAATATATACATACATACTTGAATAATATTTGCCTTAGACAAGTATACTGTAGATAGAATTGTAACTGTTTTTTTTTATCATACCTTTGTCATACTTATTTCACTTTTCGTTAAAATACTTATGCGTTTCTTTTTATCCTCCTGCTGCTGCTGCTGTCCTCCTCCTGGGCAATATATCATCATCACTATTATTAGGTTTTGCTTTTTTATTAATTATAAACTGAATGAATGAATGAATGAATGAATGAATGAATGAATGAATGAATGAATGAATGAATGAATGAATGAATGCTACACAGTGAGAGTCTAAATGAAGAACTTTCTCATGTGCCTCAGCCCTCTAAATCTTCACTTCCTGGCAGCTGCATTTTGAAGCCTTTTTCTTAATTAATGCAAATACTACAAGTCAAAAGCAGACATGTATACAAGCACAAGATTAGATTTGCAAGTTTAGAAATGCCTCCTTTCATTTCCTTTTTGGGGAGAAGCCATCAGCAGCCAAAAGTTAACCGAGGAATGCATCTTCTTTTTCTTAGTAGAAATGCAAGAAGCTTCATGCCCTAGAAAGGAACTGTTCATGGAAAAACCGACTGATCTGCAGCACTTCCAGACATATTTGCTTCAGTCATTATTTAATTATCCTACCCAGGAGATTCGTAGAGTAGGAAAAGTGGTGGTGGAGCCTTACTTATCTGTATCTGCTCTGATAACGCTAATAGAGGTACAAGGATATTAGTATAGGAATCAGGCAGCTTTTAAGGTGTACTCAAGAGCATTCCAGCTGGAAAACTGGTGAGCCAGTTAAGATAGAAACAAGTGTCCAATAACAACTAATCCGTTTGGTGATAATTGTAATGCTGAGGAATTTTATGACATTGTGTAGCATTCTGCAGTTCTCACCAGGGGAATTGATATTTAATTGAAAAACCAAGAAAGAAAAGGGAGGAAAGCGTGGAATTGAATTTGTATTTGTATTGGGTCTGTTCTTGTTTATAGCTGAAATTCTAATAAAAGAACTAGAGAGAGTGGAAACTGGCACAAATAGTTCACGACTGCTTTCCATCTTGCCATTCAAAAATAGGTATCAGTATTACAACTCTTCTGATCAATGTAAATCAGAAATATATGGAACAGAACAAATTCACCAAGGCAATGATATTGATTTCACTAAGGCAATAATCTACTACTGACCAAGAAACACAAGAGTATTGGAAGCCAGCCGATGGTTTACATTGACAAATTATCTGCATTGATAGTAAAGTGAGAACGGTTAATGGCTCCTTAGGCAATGGTTCTTTAGACGAAAATCATAAATTAAAGTACAGCTCTACAGCCATTGTTTTGCACAACTTCAGTTGGAATGCTCTCAACATTATATAACACAGGAAGATCAAGTGCAGCCATGACCACTGCATAGGAATGTTTATTTAAATGACCCTTACTTCACTTTCAATAATTTTCATTCTATTTCTAGAACAATGAGAACACTTATATGATTTCTGAATGCTGCAACTAGACCACACTAGAAAGAAAATGCTTGTTGCATATAAGGCACAACAAGAGTCAGTGCCTTTCTGTTTAATTCTATGTTTAGGATAAGTGATTTGTATCTTCTTGCCATTCTGTAGAAGATATAGACTATAGGTTAAAAAGGACATTTCTCAAGATTTCCATTGTGTTCAGCATAGCATAACACCAGTTGTTTAGACTGTGATAAAGTGGCTGTGTATATGTGACAGAAGTTATGGAGTCAAAGTTTTTAAAACCAATTGGTCATATTTTAATGCATAAAGTTCATAAAACAATTTGTCATTTTCTCAATAAATTTAACTATAGATTCAAGAATGAAATTTCTAATTTCAGAATTATATATTTTTATAAAAACAATTTTAAAAATACCAGGACATATCTGTACATTGTATGTGAGGCCCCCAAGGTCTTATTATGTTAAAAACAGAATTATGGCTTAGTTAATGGTGAACCTATGATACACATGTTAAAGGTGACATGCCATAATATTTTGAGTGACAGGCCAGATTTCACACTACCTGACAACTATTTTTGAAAACACATCACATTCCCCTGTGATTTTCGAGGAGGCCAGTGGGAATCAGATGTGCTATTCTGCAGCTTGCAGAGTCCTATTTTAGGACTCTCCCATTTGTAGAGCCTCCAAAATTGCAGGAGAATGAAACATGATTTTGCACAGTTTTCAGAAGCTGCAGAAGTGCTCCAAAGCTACTTCAAGAATGAAGACCTTGTATGCCTGGAGTTGTCTCAAAGTGTCTGTATTTTTAAAATAATAATAATAATTTGGGGGAGAGGGGTGACATCCCAGCAAATTCAAGTTCGGCATTTTCCAAATTTTTGACACTGAACCCAAAAGGTTCACCGAGCCCAAATGTTTCATTACAATTTTAGTCCAACCTTCCCTAACCTGGATACATTCTGGATATGTGAATTTTAACTCCCAGAATTCTTGACAAAAGTAGCTGACATTTCTGGAATTTGAAATCTACATTTCAAAGGGTATCCAGATTGGAAAACTGAGGTGATTAATAGAGGATGGTCTGATCATTAAAAAAAGTTCTCACAGTTTGAGTTAGTTCCAGATTTAATCAAATTTTGGAGAACTTTTAACATTAATGATGGCTTAGAAATACTTGTAAATAAAATCTCTCCTTTTCCAGTGCATTTATTAAAATCAGCTGGGGTATTATATTACACTATATGTTCCATTTCAATGCATCTTGTTTCGGTGTAACATAAGTTTTAATCCAGTCCAGTTATTTCTTTCAGTGCATAGTTCTCGTTTTGATTGTTGTTGTTGTTTTAAATAATTGGGTAAAGATTTGCATTTCTTGTATCTATGAGCCCATGTAGCTCCAGGAATTCCCAGTGGTCATTCTCAGGACTTTTTCTCAGCTGCTGAATTGGGGTGCTCCCCATCCATACTTGAGTTGGCAGAAATCTATACTGGCATGAAATTGCTGTCCCTATTACCAATTCCTGTTCCGTCTCTGTTGACTATATTTCAAATCATCACAGTCCCCAGATTTCTGACCAACAAAATGAGTGACATGGATTACACACACCTTGGAATAGAGAGGAAAATACTCTTTTAATCCCTTAAGCACTAAGTACAAATTTTGACTGTCTCATGGATTGAGATGTGATAATAATGTAGCCAGAGCCAACAGCAAAAAAACATGGTGTTGTCATGTCATGCTTGGCTGTCACTAGATACAAGTGGGAAAAGGCTCAAAATGAAATAAATAAGTTCTCCTTCGGGCATTTCAGCAAAGCAAAGGAACAATTCATTCTGTATTTTGTTTGCTTTAGTTTTGCCAATTGTGAATATGCATCTGGGCAGCATGTTATGAACATATCATAATCAATTGGCTTGTGAGACAAAGAGCACATGTTGTTAATGCTTGTGACTTATTTGAAGGTATCCCAAGTTTGCATTTTCCTTTGAGGATGAGAATATTTTTATTTTTCAATCTCTCTTGCAAGTTACTATCATGTGGTAGTATGCATACCACAAATTGTATTTGCATGTAGGAGTTAGAATATAACTCCTATGTTCTTTAAGCAGCTATTATATTCTTTAGGAAGCATCAATCCCAGTGAAATGTTTCTTATTTCCTCCAAACAGCGTAAAATTATTAGAGAGGCATTTCTCAATTTGCCAGTAAACTGTTTTTTTTTTCTAATTACAGATAATCAAGCTTGAAAAAAATGGGATAGGATACCACTATATTCTTGCAACTTTGGTAAGGTGGATCTCACTTACTCTTTATCTATAATGTGTATGTTTTGATCAATTCTTCTTTACTGGTTGTAAAAGATGCTGCATACCTAAGAATATTCTTCAGCATATTGTGATGGTATGTGGTGGTATTCTAATAGAATATTCTAAGTAATTGGATATCTAACATAAACTATTCCAGAATTAATACAAAGAGGAGGAAAATAAGTTCTTTCTGCATGTAATTCTTGATTGTCATAATTTCAGTTTATTCTTTAACATCCCTAGCAATGAATCTGCATGACATCATCTTAATTCTGCTCATGGTTTTTGTTAAGTTATTTGAATCAAATGCTGATGAAGATTCTCAGTCATCCAGATTGATCTCTCTGGAAGTTGAGTCATGGATTTATTTTCTTGTTGGTTTGAGATATTTTGCTTCCCATCCAAGCAGTTTCTTCAGTCTGAACAAGATGATTCAGGGAATCTGAGTGGGCAGAGAGTAGTTGTAATATGCCAACTCCTAAAATTCTTAGGGGTATTCCCATACCAACCTCAGGGTTTTGTCCCTCAAATGTGTGACAATATGTCTGTGAAGATTCTCAGTCATTCAGGTAGAATTGTCTGGAAGATGAGTCATGGCAGCTAAAGTTATTTTCTTGTAGATTTGCATAAACTTTTTCTCTATGGTGAAAAAAACTAATTTTAGACTTCTTTTATGGGGGATTCTCTTTGGAGACAAATAAATTAAAAATACAGGATTAAATGTTACTTTTATTGTGGAAAATAATCTGGAATCAAGGGATGATGAAGAAGATTATGATAATATACTCATCCATTTGTTCTGAAGTATAATTTTTTTAGTTTATTTTAAGAAGGAAAAATAATGTTGCATTGCGCATCCCCAATTGAAATATAAATCTAAGTAATATCAACATACTGGTGATACCTCACTCTAAACTGTCAGGTGACCTCTCCCAGCATCTTCAGTTAGATGTTAAACAGGAGAAAAGAGAGAACCAAGGCCTGTGTACCCACAAAGTAATATGTATTATTGAGAGCCCCCAACTTAAAACAATATACATAATTTGGCCTTCATGTTTGTGAGCAATAGGCTAGGTAGAGAAGTATTGCAAAATGAGAATGGATTACACTTAATTTAGAGAAGAATGTTTCTGTTTCCAGGCCCCCGAAACTGAAAGAAACTTAATTTCTACCCAAAATCTTTTTAATTTTATGGATTTAATATTCAAGAATATTACAGGAATCAAGAGCAAATTATAAATGTGGATAAACACGGATCAGAAATCTTTAAGCAGGCAGAGATATGTTTGTTGTGGAAAGATGTTTGGATTTGGGGATTTTTCCTGGATTTCTCATGAGGCCTCTAGTCATTTTCTAAGGTTTGTTATCTGTATGTCAGAGGCACATGGCTTCCATATGTCTGTAGTTTCAAACTCATTTAATTTAGGCCACCACACAGCTATAAACTGGTCATAATTACTTTCACTCTCAGCTAAACTGCCTTGCATTCAGTCAGTGCACCAAAAGGGAAGTGTTCCATGTCCCATTAGAAATCTCAAGAGTCCCCTCAGCAAAAGAACAGATTGGGACTTCAGTCAAGTATAACGTTCTATAGTCGCCTTCTGAGTCAGTGGTAAACATTTGCTTCTTCATCAAGCAGATTAAGTGAGAATGGACTTTGGTTTGCGTTACTTTACCCCGAAGAAAACTAGGATCGCCTTTTAAACCATGTATAAACCACACAGACAAGTTGCTTTATGGGAATAGATAGATTTAGAAGGAAAGAGGCAGAAAGGAGCCAGGAGGGGACATGTGCCTTCTCTATGCTCTTCAGTCTTATCTGAGTCACTTAATAAATACAGACAAAGCTGCAGGAGAGGTTGCCTTACGAAGTGCTTTATTGCTGGTACAAGCCATTCGTAAGAAGTATGTGCAGAGAACCTCCTCACTGACCAGTCAAAACAAGATGTAAAGCTGCCACCAAAGATTCAACTAAAGTGACATCTGAAATGCATTGGACCGGTTTGAGTACAACCTACAAAAATAAGCTCTTGGGGAGCCCAAGAAGCCTTTAAATATAAATAGCTACGTTAGCATCCATATACCCTTTAGCAGTCACTTGATGTTGCCTAAACAAGAAAGTTAAAGAAACTGAAAACTGAAAGCTGTTCAGATGAATGTTGGTGGAGATTCTGAGTCATGCAGGTCATACTGTGTTTCCTGAAAATAAGACCTATCCTGAAAATAAGCCCTAGCGTGTTTTTGCGTCTGTGCCCGATATTAGCTCTACCCCAAAAATAAGCCTTACTTAAGTGCCTGTGCAGCTGACTGCCACCTATTCCATCTGGTTGCTTGTGCTGCTGCTGATACGAGGTGAGGTGGGAGGGTGGAGCTGCTCCATGTGCACACTGGTTTACCTCAGGACCCCCACAGCCAGGCCACCCACGCCCCAACAATTGTCTCACCTCATGGCAGCGGCTCCAATAGCCCCATCCAGCAAGACCCCATGTGGCCACCAGTCCCTTCTTCTGTCAAAGGCATGGCATCGGAACAGGAAGCTGAGTGATGTGTTGGTGTCGTGGTCGGAAAGGAGGGAGGTGTCGGGATGTGGATGGCATGGCTTCAAGGGCCCTGAGGTAAGCTGGTGCGGGGCACATGGGGCAGCTCTCCCATATCTTGCCTCGTGATCATGGCACTGGTGCATCGGTCGGGCTCCTGCTCCAGTGCCACACCAGTGCCGAAAGAATGGCCACACAGGATCTTGCTGGACAGTGTTGCTGGAGCTGCCACCATGGGGTGAGGCAGTTGTCAGGGCATGGATGGCCTGGCTGGGGGAGGCATGAGGTAAACCAGTGTGGGGTAGCTCAAAAAAAAATAAGTACACCACCTCCATCCTCCCAAAATAAGCCCTAGTGCTTATTTCAGAGCCCAAAAGAAAATAAGACTGGGGGACATACAGTAGTTGTCTTGTCTCTGTGGGGCTTCCCCCCCCCAAAAGGCAGCTGTGCTGTTTTGTTTTGTTTTCCTTGAGGAAGAAGAATAATAATATATAGTGGGGGGATGGAAGGATAGGTACAGATAGTTGAGGCTGGATGATGGAAGGGATGAAGGATAGGTTCTGATAGAATGGGTGGGATGGAAGGATTGTATTTTTGTAGTTATCTGGTTGTTAGTTCTCTCACTTAAGGTTGGGAAGAAGGATAAGCGGAATATAAAAAAAATCAGATGAAATTTTTAGAAGAGGTCAAAAGAGTTTAAAAAACGCTAATGATATTCTATTCTCCTCTTCCCATCCCCACTTTAAATGCCTAGGTAAATGTCAATAATTGAAAACTTTAATAAGGACTGGATAAAGTTAGTTAGGTGGGATCAAGTGATGATTCTCAAGCCAGCCAGAATAGATGTCTCTGATTTTTAAAGCTGGGGTAGAAGAAGGAGCAGGAAAAGACTTGGAATTCAAACTAGGATTCAGAAATATATAGAGGCAGAGCTCTGTATATGTGACTTCTTTCTTGTATGCAGTAAAACAGTCAATCTAGCATGTAAAACCTCTCTTCATATTATCATATTATTGTTATTATGGGCTTGTCTTTCCACAGAGCTATGTATGATATCTCAAGCATGACAGCTTCAACTTTACTAAAATACTAAGAATTTTTCTTCAATTCAAGTGATTTTTGTAGGACCCTACTAAAACATTCTTCTGTTCCTTACATTCTGTTTCCTAAAATGCACTGTTATGAAATATATAGTGATGCCTACACATTCATTGTTACATTTTGCCATCTTCACTGAAATTCTTCATGAAATAACAACAGGGAAAGTAAAAAAAACCCAGAATATGAAAATACATGCAACTGGTAGCATCCATATTTTTTCCTGCAGCGTTTTGACAGCTCCCAAATGCAGGACACATGCTGACTTGTTTGCACATGACTGACTGTGCAAGATATTCCCACCATAATCCTTCTTTCTCTTTTCCTGTTGCTCTGCACTGCAATGTAAAATATAAAGACATCACTTATTGTTATCCTATTAATTAATCAAAACAGAAGCCCTGTTTTTCCTCAGTCAACCCCAAAATTATCTTAAATTTTGCAGAATAAAAGTAAACACAGAATTACCCAATTCTCAGTAATATGGTAGTCTGCTAAGGGAGAACTAGCATGGCTTCCAAAAATATGGTAACTACCCTAACGACTTTCCATTAGTAGTACTGCTTATGATATCATTTCTACTTCGATGTGTAGTTGGACTGTATTGGTTATTGCATTTCTCTATTGTTCTTTGATGACACAACACTTATCAACTGTTCAGTATTTATTGCCTCTCTTATATCTCTAGTTGCACATTGAGGTGCAATCATATTTAGCTATGACTACCTGAAGCATCATAGGCTGAATTTCTTGTGAATAAGGAATTACTCTACATCAGGCATTCTTCCCAATTGGAAGGCTCTGCAGATAGCCAGAATTTTAGACAAAACCCTGAAACATCATTTTAAAAAAGCCTCACATTCAGTAAACTAGTAACCGGGGTCATATTTAATTACGAACTACCTCATAGAATTCTAGTTCTACCAGAGGTCATCTTGGGCATAGATTAGACCTGGCCCTTCTGCAGTATGGACTGACTTTCCATTAGATTTCTGGTCCCTGATCTGATTCAGCTTACAACTACCATATTTACCTGGTTGCCTGCAAGAGTATTGGTAGTCCTTGTGACCATTCATTTAATGACCATTTGAAGTTATAATGTCGCTGAAAAAAAATTACAACCAAGACTCACATGACCATCTCAGGGTCTCTGCAATCACATGATTGTGATTTGGGCAACTCTCTTGCATTTACAATAGGCATGGCATCCTGCAGTCATGCAATCGCCATGTGTGACTTTCCCAGCTGGCTTCTGACAAGCAAAATCAGTGAGGAAGCTGGCAGGAGGTTGCAAATTGTAGACATGTGATGTCTTGCTTAACAGCCACAGCAAAAAAACTCACAGGTTCAGACATGTGTAATGCTTCACTTAAGGACGTATTTTCCAGTCCCTATTATGGTTGAAAATTGAGAAGCCAAAAGAATGAACAAGAAAATAAAGGGTTATAAGTTTATTTATTTATTTTATTTATTTTTTTAGATTTATACCCTGCCTCATTTCCCTGATCAAGGGGAACTCGAAGCGGCTAACAGGAATAAAAATTACAATGTTACACAATAAAAATATCAAAACACAATCAACACAATCAAGATGCCTGTTGCAAAGCATGGATACATTTGAGTTTAACCTTAAGGCTTGCTGTTTGTTGGGAGAAGTTGTTTGTCCAGTAAACTGAGCCATTGTTTGATTTAATTTTTGTCCGTTCCAGTTCAATTGCCATTCTCAATGCCTGACCCCAATTACCTGCAGTCTGCACCTATAAATCTATACTAATTGCAGCTTCTATGCATAATTAGGATTATATGTCTTGTATGCATTAGAAGATTATTTGCATTTTGTATAAATGTCTGCTCACAGAAGAGTTTCCTTTTTAAAAAAATTGGCTGGATTGTCTATTTTATGTATCTTTCTATTCTAGCAGAGATAAAAATGTTTGTAATTTATTTACAGTTCTTGCCTTTTTTTGAATGCACATAAGAACAACTCTAGCCTGTTTTATGAAAACAAGAAGTTTATAAAAAATTTTGCAGATTTTTCTGATTCTTGTGCCAGTGATTTGGAGCACATTTTTTTTCTCTACTAAGGGAATAAGCTGTGGTTAAAATAATAACACTTCCAAATTGCTTACAAAACTGTTATGGATGATTTGCACCTAGAGCTTCATCTTTTCCTGTTCCCCAACTGCTCCTAGAAAATGTTTCATTGGAGAGTTTCTGTTGGACACCAAATGAATTATCTATAAACAAAAAATATTGCTAAATTAAATACACTAGGTGGAAAATATTTCTGTCTTGGCTTGAAACCCTTTACTGGTTTTTTATTCAGAATGCTAGTATTTCAAAGTCCATCTTCCCATATGAATCTAGCCATCCAGTTTGATAAAATCCAGCTCTGGATACTTTTACAATGATAACATTGTGTTGTGGCTCAGTGTGCTGCTGAGCTGGCAGATGATTCTGACTCCGAGGGAGATGTGGAGTTATAATCGGAGGGAAGGGAGACGTTGGCTGTTGATACTATGCCAGACACTGGCCCCTCCACAAGTTATCAGGAGCCGGTGGTTTCTAATAGCAGTGGGAAGGAGACCTTGAGTGATGCAAGAACGTGGAGGCTGCTCAGAAGACAGCAGCAACGTAGGAAGGGAAGAGGTCGAGCTACAGCTAACCAGTACTTGACCAAATCCTAAAAGAGTTAAAAAGGGTGTGGTTGGGAACAGCTCCTTGCAGAGAACAACTGAGTAGTTTGGAGAGAGTCTAGTATTGGGTTCCTATCGTGATTTATTCTGGTTGGTGGCATTACTGTTCAAGTATTCATCTCTGCAACCTAGTTCTCTGTGAAAAAACTTCACTGTGAGTTTTGGACTGTGACTTAATTACTGGGAGTGTTTATTTTCCTTCTAATCACTTGGCACTTTGCCTGGAGTACTGTGGAACCTTGCCAGAGGCTTCTGGCAAGTTAAAATATTTCTCTGCTTCTAAGCAGAATGGACTTTTGGGGTTTTTGCAAAATAAAAGACACTATGCTTTTAAGAGCTGGTCCTGATCCATGTGCTTCAGGCTTGGGACACAACACATTGTTTCTATAATGAAACTATGAAATGATGTCCCAATAACCATATTTTAAGTGCCAGCTTAATTCCTTTTTTTACTCTAGAGCAGGACTGATCAATGTGTAGACAATAAGTGTTGCTGAACTAACAGCTCACATTCACCATCCCAGTTAGACTCCTAGGAGGTGTAACACAGTTACATACATAGAGGCTCTAAAGTAGCCTCCATCAGTGCATTGGGGCTGCTGTATTCTCTAGTCAACTAAGGAAAATCTATATGACACATGTTAAAGATGATGATATTTTCATGATATTTTGGGTGACATGTCAGTGTTCACAGATACCTGACAACAACTATTGTTCAAACCATGTCCTTGAAATCATTTTTTTTATTTATTTATTTATACCCTACCTCTCTTCCCCTGTCAAGGGGAACTCAAGGCTGCTTACAATATAATTAAAAACAATTCCACAATATATTTAAAAAACAATTAATAAATAATAAAATTAATAAATTCTAATCACACAGACAAAACATCCATTCATCCGGGGGCATCAGTTCCACACCTGCCGATAGAGCCAGGTCTTTGTGGCTCTGGAGAAGGCCGACAGAGTAGGGATGGTCTGGATCTCTACAGGAAGCTGGTTCCAGATGGCCAGTGCTGCCACAGAGAAGGCCTTTGATCGGGAACCCACCAGCCAACATTTTTTAGCTGACAGGACCCATAACAGGCCAACTCTGTGGGATCTAACTGGGCGCTGGGAGGCATGAGGTGGCAGATGCAGTCTCGAAGGTACCCTGCTCCTAAGCCATGAAGGGCTTTAAAAGTTGTCACTAGCACCTTAAATTGTACCCAGAAAACTATTGGGAGCCAGTGCAGCTTGCAGAGGACAGGTGTTATATGGGTGCACTGAGGTACATCCTTAATCACTTGCGCGGCTGCATTTTGGACCAATGAAAGTTTCCAAGTGCTCTTCAAGGGCAGCCCCATGTAGAGTGTGTTACAGTAATCTAATCACAAGGTGACAAGGGCATAAGTGACTGTAAGAAGAGCCTCCTGGTCCAGTGCGAACCTGTGCATAAGTTCCCTTGGCCAAAGTCGCCAAATGATGGTCCAATTGCAGCTGGGATCCAAGAGAATTCCTAAGTTGTGTGCCCTTTGTGAGGGGAGCAATTCCCTCCCCACAGCATTAAAGATGGACAATCCATAGGTTCACGTGGAGGCAACATCCAAAGCCATTCAGTCTTGTCAGGGTTGAGTCTGAGCCCGTTGGTCCCCATCCAGACCCTCATAGCCTCCAGGCACCGGGAAATCACCTCGACGGCATCACTAGTTCGTCCGTAAATTTGCTTTACTTGCATTTCATGCTTGTAATTATTTGACATTTTTATATAATACATAGAACCACACAATTGGACTGTATTTCTTCAAAAAATAAATATATAAATAATTGTTTCTCATTTGTCTGGGGGTAGCAGAAGAAAGACTTGTTGCTATTAGGCCTTTCCTGCCATTTTGCAATACAGATAGTCCTCTACTTATAACTACAATTGAGCCCAAAATTTATGTTGCTGAGTAAGACATTTGTTAAGTGAGTTTTGCCCCATTTTATGACCTTCCTTGTCCCAGTTGTTAAGTGAATCACTGCACTTGTTAAATTAGTAACATGGTTGTTAAGTGAATCTGACTTGCCAGAAGGTTGCAAAAAGGGATCACATGATCTCAAGATACTGCAACCGTCATAAATATCAACCAGTTCCCAAGCATCCAAATTTTGATCACGTGACCATGAGGATACAGCAATGGCTGTAAGTGTGAAAAATGATCATAAGTCACTTGTTTCAGTGCCGTCGTAAGTTTGAGTGGTCACTAAATGAACTGTTGTAAGTCGAGGACTACCTGTAGAGGAATTCTTGGGAGGGGTATCAAGTACTGCAGATGGATAAGTGGAATTGTTAATAAGAACCCCATGTATCCTGCGAGGACCATTTTAGGAATTCTGAAATAAGCATCCAAATGTATATATAGATTGATTTGTCAGGTGTTTCTCCTACTGTAATGAAATATGATATAGTGACCAGGGAGGCGTTGAGAGACCAGATTTCCAACTATTTAGATTACATTGTTGACTAAATTTTTGGAATGCTACATGCATAGATGCCATTTTCCGAGAGTTCCTTCATTTACAAAAAGTGACACATACAACACATTCAGTGATAAAATATATGAAGAAAACTGATCCTGAATCACAAATTGAGCAGCTTAAAGACCTTTAGAGAAGTGTCATTAATCAAGGAACATCTGAGGTTCTACACATTAATACCCTTTGGGTCATTACATGGTACACATCTACAGATTGTAATGTAAATTAATGTATTGGCATTCTGTTGAGATGTTCTGCTTAAATAAATCATGACCCAATCATTTGTAAGGCCAGGCATGCACCAGTAAAAAGCTCCGCTAAGCGTGATATACCAAGGCAGTATTAACTCACGCTCTTGGGTGATAGGTTAGGAATTCTTTCTCAAATATGGTATGGAACCAGAGTTAAATAAAAAAGCAGATATTCCAAACTAAGGAAAAAAATCTACTTTCCAATATGAAAATAGGGGGGAAAGTGTTCTTGCCCAAGTTCCACTGAAAATAGCACGTCAGGATTTAAATTGCTGCTTTTCTTAGAAAAATACAAAAGTGACATAGTGACCAGGAAAGGATCGAGAGACCTAACTTCATCTATTTAGCTGAGAAAATTGAGGTCTGCAATGCTCCATGCCATTTTCACTTAATGTAAGTAAGCTGCACAACACTCTTAGTATTTTAGTAAGCATAACTCAGTGGAATATATAAAGGTCAGAAGACACCCTGAGATTTTCAAGAAATAAAAACCTTCAAGGTTCTTTCCCACAGTGACTCATACATAAATAATAGTGACATTTTTAGTTTTCCATAGGACTGTTCTCTGACTCCACAGAGAACTAAATACACAATGCAAACTAGTCTAAGTGAGATTGGTTTTCTGAAAATTAAATAATAATTTTAGGAGATTGCATTATAACTATATTAAGAATGCATGGAAATACTGGTAGTTCAGGAAAATTGCCAATTTTCTTCTTTAATCCATTTTTTCCTTATACCTGGATGAAACCTGTTTTGGCCAGTATAGCTTTGGTCATCAAAGCCTATCTTAGCTCAAATATAATTTTATTATTTGTTTATTTATTTAATAATGATAAATGATAAAAGAAGCTGAGCTTAACAGTGCAAGTTTCTTGTTTAGAAATCCTGATGAAGTCTGAAAATAGAGCAAGTAAACTTACTCCACAAGGAAGGAAGGGAGGGAGGGAGGGAGGGAGGATTAGTTGAAGATCATTTTGTTCATATTGTTCAGAAGCCAGACCTCCCCTTCCAATAATACAGTGTTTTTGGAAACTCCAGAGTGACCCTTTCCTCCCCCACATCATAACAACCTGATCTCTCCAGGATGGTATAGCAATTTTCCAATTCTTTTAACTAAAATTGATTTGTCTAACTGTATATTCATTCCATATTCATGTGAAATTTTACTCCATTCATGACTGTGAAAGCAGGTGAGTTGCACCTTTGAGTAATTGTTGACTCTTGGCTGTGGACTAGTCCCTGCAGTTTTCTTGGCAAGATTTTGGAAGTGGTTTGCCACTGCCTGCTTCCTAGGAATGAAGAGAGTCCCTAGCTGGCCTCATGCCTAAAGTGGGTCTAGAATTTGTGGTCTCCCTGGTGCTAGCCTGGTGCTAGCCTGGTGCTTCAGCACTACACCAAAGTACTATAGTTCGGTATGATTGTAAAGAATGAAGATAATTCCACACTCATGAAATGAAATGCCATTTATAGTAAATGGCAGGAATAGATGTATGTATGTATGTATGTATGTATGTATGTATGTATGTATGCATGCATGCATGTATGTATGTATGTATGTATGTATTTATTTATTTATTTATTTATTTATTTATTTATTTATTTATTTATTTATTACATTTTTA
>JANHGC010007708.1:211806-222775 GCA_027560395.1 Boaedon fuliginosus
CACCCCCCTGTGCGCACATGCCCCCTATATGCACACACTCACACCCATCTGCATGCAATTCCCCCATAGCCAAAAAACAGCTGATCAACGCTGCCGTGCCGATCACCTGTGCTTCAGAAGAGGGAAGAAAGGTAGGTATAGTGCCTGGGTGGGTGGGAGGGTCTTTTCTGTGACCCAACTGGCGGGAGGCATGTGTGCATGTGCAGTGGGGTTACAGCTCGCGTGCCCGCATAGAGGCCTCTGTATGCCACCTCAGGCACGTGTGCCATAGGTTCGCCAGCACGGGTTTAGGGTTTAGTTTAACTCTTGGTTTATAAATAAGTCATAATGTAGAAGCTGTCAAAACCTAACTTCGTTTCTAACATTTTTTTGGGTTGGCATTGGCTATAGTTTACTAGCTTGATTTTTCACTTGTGTGAATAGAAGTATGATTCTTGTCAAGTACAATTGGCTTGTGTATGAAGCTAAAAGGATGACCTGCCAAATTTGCGTAGCTTAGGGCTAAACTAGATACGACTTTAAATGAATGCTTTAACATTCACATTGTTGCAAATGGGGTTGGGATGAAAACTGGAGCACCATTAGCACATTTATTCCTCCTCTGAAACCTCATTGGTGCTGACGGGCATTTTATCCTAATGATACCTTTGAGAAGTGATTGTCTTCAAGACCACAGCAGGAAAAGGAGCAACTTTACATTTCCCATCTATTTATTATTATCTGCTATCTATTTTCTTCCTCTATGCTCTTCTCTAAATGCACTATTCTCCCAATGGATGCTGCATTCTAAAAGCACAGTTAATATCAAATCTAGATTAACTATAAATTGAAAGGTAAAACACATCAATTGGTACACATCAATTGGAAATTCTGGGATTTGAAATCTACAGATCTTAAAGTTTCCAGGTTTGAAGAACATTGGTCTAGATTACCTTTGCAGCCTTTTCCAATTGAATGATGTTATGAATAGCTTTTATCATGGCTTTATACGCCTAAGCAATGTAGCTTGTGGTGCCATCTGAGATTCCTTCCTTCCAACATTATTTTTTTTCATTCTAGGACAATTATCTATCGAGCTCTGAATCTATTGTAATAATCTATCCCCCACTCACACACCCCAAAAAAGAAAAAAATAAAATTGCAGAAACAAAGCAGTATTCTAGGAGGGGAGCTAAGAGCTCAGTGTTATAATAGTTCCAGTTCTAAGTGGATCACAAGTTTTGGGAAGCAGTGGGGGTGGAGTTTTTCTGTGGCCCTTAACTAGGGAAGGTTTCCATGCCTTTTCTCTTTCTGTGGGCTGAGATACCATTTACATGATGATTGTCCAGTCTGCAGCTCTTTCCCTTGTCTCCCAAGGTCATTTCCACAGCACCCCCATACACACATACTGTACCTCTTCCTTGAAACATGTCTGAAGATTCCGGAAATCACCTTAGTCTAAGATAGTGTAGCTAGATTGATATCAGGATTTTATTTTATTTTATTTATTTATTTTATTTTATTTTAATTTAATTTATAGGCTGCCCACTCCCAAAGAACTCCGGGCGGCTTACAACCTAAAAATATCATAACAATGTAAATTTAGAACAGATCTAAAAATCAATCATTAAAACATTTAAAACATTTAAAATACAGAATAAAATCAGTCAACCATATGGATACATTCATTCAGGGGGTTATCAATGGTCCCAAGCCCGCTGGCACAGCCAGGTCTTTGTGGCCCGGCAGAAGGCTAATAGGTTCGTGACAGTTCGGATCTCCAGGGGAAGATGATTCCAGAGGATTGGTGCTGCCACAGAGAAGGCCTTCTCTCACATGCCCGCCAGATGACGTTGTTTGGCTGACGGGACCTGTAAGAGGCCAGCCCTGTGGGATCTAACCAGGTGCTGAGAGGCATAAGATGGAAGGAGGTGGTTCAGAAAAATTAAGAGCCTTGAAGAGATGCTGCTGCCTCAAAACTATAAGCAATGGGTTCAGTGCAAAATTTCTAAAAAGTTGTCTGTTTAGTTGAGCACTCTTTTAATATGCGGATTGCTAGATATGTTGGGATGACAGTATAACTGCTATAATCCTGGTTTGCATGACCAGACCTGATTGGACATTTTAGGGGGCTAAAGTTTCAGTTCTACCAGAGATTACTGTATTGGGGAAGTAAACTTAAAACTGTACCTCAAGTTTTATAAAAGTTTTATAAAAGTTTTGTTTTGTGATCTATAACTTGAGGAAACATGTCCAGTCTTTTATCAGTTGACTGAGGGCATAAGAGTTTAGTTTGGATGGATATTCCTGTATAATATTCCTTTGGAACAGTGGATTGTCTATTGAATAATTCCCAGGAATACCTTTTTTTCATTATTCAAGCAGCTGTAATGAAAATGTGTTCTGGCTAATGGGCCTGTTTTCCTTTTCACATTGAAATTCAAGTCATCCTTTCACTTTTTCCTTTTTCTTTGGCAGTAAAGGCTTGAAACATAGTCAACTCTACCCTTGTTAAAGGATAGCATAGTTTGGGTATGAGTTCTGTTCAGAACACTATAAATAATTCAGAGTGTCCCAAAACTGTGTGCGGCCCCATTAGTTCATGAATCAACAGAAATGCAAATATCTTTTGGTCTAAATGCCTGGTCTATTTGCTGGTTCCCTCTTCTCTCCTCTTGCCAATATACTTCTGAAGCTAATTACTAAAACCAGGCTTGCTACTCCTCAGGGATGAAAACTGCTGTTGTCACTCTGTCTTGGCTCCATTGGCTTTATACACTTGGAATACACTCAAATCCTTGTGGAATGTGGCAAGATAAAAATGTACTATATCGAACAGATGCCTCTACACAGTGAACCATGTCTCATTTTCTCTATTATTCCTACTTCTCCACAACCAGTTTTGTTCCACTGCAATGCATCATTTCAAAAGTTGAAAAACCCAAAGCACTGGCTTTAGAATTAGTGATGTGCAGATTGACCTAGGTCAAATTTAAACCTATTCAAGATTTATTTGTTTGTTTGGAAATTTTATATTGGCATCTACTCGCTCACGGTGACTTAAGGCAGCTTACAGGAAATAAAAACTCAATATAAAAGAAATAAAAATAATAAATAATAAAAGTACTAACCCATCATCCCACTGCAGTGGCAACACCCACTCATACCAGCCAATTAATGGGCTCCATCCCACTCTGGATTCCCTAGGCCCACTGGCAGAATCTTCACGGCCTTCCAAAAGAGTATCAGAATGGAGGCCACTTTATTTTCCAGATGGATGATGCGCTAGAGCAGTAATGGCTAACCTTTTTGGCACCAAAGTGTACACGTACACAAACCCCCAAAATGCAATGCACATGCATTGCATATGCCCCACCCAACCGGTTCGCTTCGCGCACGCTTTGAATATAGCACAAAGCCCCACCCATCCCAATTCCTGAAGTAAGTTATTTATTTATTTATTTATTTATTTATTTATTTATTTATTTATTTATTTGATTTATACCCCGCCTCACTTCCCTGATCAAGGGGAACTCAAGGTGGCTTACTCCAGAAGTTACTCCAGAAGTTGATAGTATCAAAAGGCTGATGATATGTCAAGCAGAATTGACTTGCTCTCACCTGTTGCAATTGTTTTTGTAACTATCTCAATTTATATATCCTCCACCTTGGTGAGTACTTTTCTTAATTTAGTTTCTTTTCCCAAACATAGTTGGGTTTCTTTTTTCCAAACATATTTAGGAAAATTATACTATATTGTAGAAAATTCTGTTTGGGCAATTCCCATTGTTTTGCTTGCAAAAGAACAATGGAATTTTTTAATATTTCTATTTCTATTTATGGTTAAAGAACTGGGCATTTTCCTCATCCATGTCATTTTCATAGGGTCCCATTCTCTTATTTGCTTCTCACCCTTTTCTTTATTAGTCTGCAATTATTTTGAAAACTCCATTGGAAAGTTATGTATTTAAAATGTGTTAAATTATTTTTAAATCCCACTGTAGTTCCCTAAAAAAAAGAAGTTATTAATGATCAAAGAATTTTTCATAGTACTTGGGGTGTAGAACAACTTTTGAAGGATAACATTTTGGTCTGGGATATTTAGATTATTGCATTTTTCATCAGTATTGATAAAAATTGTGTTATAAAAGTTTACTGCTTATGTTAATAGAACCCTTGCCATGGTCAGATCACTCCCTTATCCAACTGGATTTGCTGACATCCGCCCCACCCCGCAGGGAGGCGCCCCAGGTGCCTGATGGACCCAATAGGGTTTCAGAGAGAGCTTGGGGAGATTCCTGATTCCCTGACCCACAACACGGCTGAGTCCCTGGTGGCCACGTGGAACAAGGCTGCCGCCGGGGCCCTGGATCATGTTGTGCCTTTGCGACCTCTCACCGCTTGCAGACCCTGGATGTCTCCTTGGTTTAGTGAGGAGCTCCGGGGGATGAAGCGGCAGCGGAGACGTCTAGAGCGCTGCTGGAAGAAGGGGAAGGCTGAATCTGCTCGAACACTGTTAGGAGCTCATATTGAGACCTATTTAGTGGCGATAAAAGCGGCAAAGCATTCATACTATGCCGCTCTTATCACGTCTGCAGACTGTTGCCCAGTTGCCCTGCATAGGCTGACTCATGCCCTCCTGAGACCAGCGGAGGCCGAGGAACCCTTGCAGGGTAGAGCTGAGGAGTTTGTTCAGTTTCTATCGGACAAAATCACCCAGATTCGGTCGGACCTGGACTCTGGCTGGACAGGGTCTATTGAGGTGACGGCAACAGGTCTTAGTCCTGTTATCTGGGATTAGTTCATTCCTGTGGCCCCTGATGATGTGGACAAGGTTGTGGATGCGATGAGTGCTACCACCTGTTTGTTGGACCCATGCCTCTCCTGGCTGGTTTTGGCTAGCCGGGAGGTGACATGCAGATGGCTCCAGGCAGTTGTAAATGCTTCATTGAGAGAGGGGTTCTTCACACCTGCCTTGAGGCCCCTCGGTGGTGAGGCCTCGGTGGTGAGGCCCCTCCTCAAGAAGCCTTCCCCGGCTGTTTTGAATAACTTCCGTCCTGTCTCCAACCTGCCCTTTTGGGGCAAGGTTGTTGAGAAGGTGGTGGCCTCTCAGCTCCTGCGTACCTTGAATGAAGCTGATTATCTGGATCCTTTGCAGTCTGGGTTCAGGCCCAGGTACAGCACTAAGACGGCATTGGTCACACTAATGGATGATCTCTGGCATGCTCGGAATAGGGATTTTTCCTCTATGCTAGTACTTCATGACCTCTCAGTGGGTTTCGATATCATTGACCATGGTATCCTTTTGGAGTGGCTTAGGAGGTTGGTAGTGGGAGGCACGGTTCTGCATCGGTTCTCCTCCTACCTCTCGGGCCATACACAGTCGGTGTTGGTCAGGGGACAGAGATCGAACCTGAGATACTTGCCTTGTGGGGGTTCCTCAGGGCTCAATCCCCTCTCCTATTTAACATATACATGAAACCGCTGGGTGAGATCATCCAACAACATGGGGTAGGGTATTGTCAGTATGCTGTTGATACCCAGTTGTACGTCTCTGCCCCTGATAGAATTAGTGATGCCGCTGAGGTGATGTCCTGGTGCCTGGAGGATGTGAGGATCTGCATGGGGACCAATAGGCTCAGACTCAACCCTGATAAGACTGAGTTGGGTATTGCCCCCTCATGATCCAGTTGATTATCCAACTCTTATGCTGGGGGGAGAAAAATTACTCCCCGTAAAACGGGTATGCAACTTGGGTGTACTCTTGGATCCGCAGCTACAATTAGGCTATCATTTTTCAGCTGTGGCCAAGGGTGCCTATGCACAGGTTTGCCTGCTGCACCAGTTGCACCCCTTCCTGGATCGGGAGGCTCTCCTCATGCTTACTCATGCCCTCATCACCTCATGATTGGACTATTGTAATGTGCTCTACATGGGGCTGCCTGTGAAGATCACTCAGAGACTTCAACTGGTGCAAAATGTAGCTGTGCAAGTGATCAAGGGTGTACCCCGGTGAATCCATATAACACCGATACTCCACAAGCTGCTTTGGCTGCTAGTGGTCTTCCAGGTGCAATTCAAGATGCCAGTAACCACTTTTAAAGCCGTAAATGGCTTAGGAGTGGGGTACCTTTGAGACCTCCTTCTGCCACCTTCTGCCTCCCAGCGCCCAGTTAGGTCCCACAGAATTGGCTTGCTACAGGTCCCATGAGCCAAACAATGTTGGCTGGCAGGCCCCTGTACAAAAGCCTTCTCTGTGGCAGCACTGACCCTCTGGAACCAGCTCCCTGTAGTGATCAGGACCATCCCCACTTTACTGGCCTTCCAAAAGACCTGGCTTTTGCGGAAGGCCTGGAATTAAGGGCTAAAAAGTGTCTGGATAATCAATGTCTACGATGTTACAATGGTCTCAACAATTTTTCCCGAAAAAGAAAATGTCAGAAATTGGCTGGTTCACATCTTTTTAAGGTGCAACAAATGATTTCTTCATCTATCAAAGTGCCTCATGAAAATTCTTAATGTCATTTTTCTTGCTTAAATTTGCTTAATTAAGCATTCTTTGTAGTATCTTAATGTAAAAGTTTGAGGTCCTCTTCTCAGGTGTTAGTATTATTATAAATGCATGCCATTATTTATACAGGTGTTATTCTATATTAATAACAGTTCGAATCCAATGGAAAATATCAGTTCTGTAAGATTTAGTCTTAACTCATTTTCAGTTATTTTTTTTATCAGACATCGGGCCAGTGTAAGGTCTTGATGGACATTTGGACATAATGTATTTTGTTGAGGAGCACCACAGTCACACTGAGGGGTATTGTATGCTGCATTAAGGTCGATGAACACAGCTGTGGTTTCTAAGCCTCACTGGAAACCATCATTGATATGACCTGTTAGGCCCAATCTTTCTTGTATTCACTGCCATATATTTAGAGAGCCAGGAGTTCCACAAAGATTTCTGGCTGCCAACTATCATTACCGATAATTTTTTCAATGTAGTCTGGCTGCCAGTTGTTGCTAGTCATTTGGTTCACACTAACATGCTATCCAGAGTGAACCATGAGGAGGCAAACTAGCATCACACCCCATTTTCAGTAAATACCATGGAATAAGCCCATGAGAGTTCAATAAGTGCTTTCATGAAGTCTTATTTTGCTTTATCACATTGATATGGCTACATATCCCCACATCATTGGGATGCCTTAAAAACAACTTTAGAAAACATTCAAAAAGTAAATAATAATAATATGAACAGCTAAGAGATGGCATTACATGAATAATGGAGCCACTTGATCCAACTGCTTCTCTATTGTGACCCCCAGGTTTGTTGAAAAGGGATTCCACAAAAAATGAAAAAGAACAGGGCAGGGCATAACAGAGCACAGCAGAATATAATTTTTTATTGGCAAAATTTGTTGGGAATTTGTCTCTGGTGCATAAACTCTTAGTGTACATTCAAGCCACAAGCGTACAGTAAACATATCATGTACATACAAACATAAGCTCTCAGTGTACAGTACATAAACTTTCAGTGTATATACAAACAACAAAGTGATTAATGATAGTAATAAACTATGATACAATAATATTTATTTATTTACTTATTTTATTTTGGTTTATACCCCACCTTATCTCCCCGGTTAAAGGGAACTCAAGGCGGCTTCAAAGGGAACTTGAACCATAAGATGCAAAGAAGAAAGTGATAAATCATAAGATACCAACAGGAGAGGTAGTAGGAAAGATGGGGTAGAAAAATGGGAACAATATCAACTGGGGATAGGGAGGTTGATTTTCTACATGATAGATGCTATGGCAGAAAAAACCTTGCAATTCCTTAGAAAATCAGACCCACATATCTCTCTATTAGATCTGATAGGATGGACAGATGTTAAACTTGAAGAGTTAATTCTTCAAATATTTGAGCCCCATGTTAAGAAATTAATGGGTATAGGATTGTAAACCAATGATCAAACAATAAACAAAGCATTTCATACACTGTTATTCCTTTTTTCATGTTAGATGCTCTCTGTTGTTTAGATTAGGTCTCAATAAAGTTATATAGCATTTGGCGAAAAAGATGCAATTCAGCAACCCAGCAATGGAGGTGATAACAGAGAAGGTCTCTACAATAACCATGTATTTCCCCTTTATGCTCAGACAAGTGGGAACAAAGGATAGCCACACACTGCAAAGGCCAACAAGCTGAAGGTAATATACTTGGCCTCACTGAAAGTGTCAGGCAATTTTCTTGCTAAGAAAGCCATTTTGAAACTGATCATGGCAACAAAGCCCAGGTAGCCCAAGACACAGTAGAATATGAAGACTGATCCCTTATTACATTCTTCTTCTTCTTTTTTTTACCTTTTCTTCACCAAGATATTAAAGCGCTACCCCCACTTTTTTCCCTTAAGTATATCAATAAGAGGGAATGTTAGCATAACAATTTCATCAATTATCTATTATCATATTGGTTTATAAATAATCATGCTTTAATCTTAATCTTTCTTACCCACCACACTATATCAATTATCCCAAATTTCATTAACAATACAATATTAACCATTTTCTTTTCCATTTTACCATTTTCTCCTCCCATACATTCTACACAAATTCTTCTCTGATACTTCCAGTTGAAGCGTTTGGGATTGGATGCAAAGTCTGTGAACACTGTGGCTTCACTCCAGGTTTCCCTGATGGTGGTCTCCTAGAGCAGCCTAAGTTTTCCTGGAGAGGGGGTGAAGTGAAGGTGAGGCAACAGTGCAGGAATAGGGAAATTGCAGCTCGCCTGCCTGGGTTCTGTTTGCTCCCTGAAGCCATGGATGGGATGAAGCTGCAGCTGTGCCACCATTAAGTCTGGCTCATTCAGGGAAAAAAGATTGTGCTGGTGGAGAGAGGTGAAATGAACAGGAGGTGAGAAGGGGTAAGTGAAATACCTTCTGATGAGATTAACCCCTAAAGATTGCCATGGAAAAAGAATCCTACACTAGAAGGCTAGTGACAAACTAACAGTGCATAGGGATTGTTTTATTTACTGAAGTAAAGTATTGATAATAGCATAGAGATTGTGAGATTCCAGCTTCGAGAGGGATTTGAATCGAGGAATGAAGAACAATTGGATAGACCTCTTTGCTTCAACATAAGAATTGAATTTGAAATTGAAGATATAATGGCAGAGGGGCAGGAGATAAGAGGACTGTTAAAAAGGATTACTTCAATCTGGGATAGCTGGAAAGAGGACTTTATTAAGGATTTAGAGATATATCCAAGGGTGCCTATGCACAAGTTCACCTGTTGCCCCAGTTGCGCCCCTTCCTGGACTGGGACGCTCTTCTTATGGTCACTCATGCCCTCGTCATGTCACGATTTGACTACTGCAATGTGATCTACATGGGGCTGTCCATGAAGAGCACTCAGAGACTTCAACTGGTTCAAAATGCAGCCGTGCAAGTGATCGAGGGAGTACCTCAGTGCACCCATATAACACCTATCCTCCATGAGCTGCATTGGCTGCCAGTGGTCTTCCGGGTGAGATTCAAGGTGCTAGTAAAAACTTTTAAAGCCCTACATGGCTTACGAGTGGGATACCTTCAAGACCGCCTTCTGCTACCTTATGCCTCCCAGCGCCCAGTTAGGTCCTGCAGAGTTGGCCTGCTATGGGTCCTGTCAGCCAAACAATGTCGGCTGATTGGCCCCTGTGCTAACCCCTTCTCTGTGGCAGCGCCAACCTTCTGGAATCAACTCCCGGCAGAAATCAGGACCATTCTCACCTTGTTGGCCTTCCATAAAGTTGTAAATACCTGGCTCTGGTGGAAGGCCTGGAATTGATATCCCTCCCCCCCGGATGTGTGATTGTTGTTTTAGATGTTTTTATTGTGAATACTGTAATTTTTAATTTTTTTGTTGGCTGCCTCAAGTTCCCTTTGATCGGGGAAGTGAGGCGGGGTATAAATTGAATAAATAAATAAATAAATATTTAAAAATGAAGTCTGGAACATGCTGTCCAAAGGAGGCATAGGGGAGGAGAAACCAGAACAATTAAAATATTCAATGGAAAATAAAGAGGATTTTTCTCCGGTGGAGGAAAAAATTATGGAGGTGAATAAAATGGTGGCGATCGAGATAGAGAAGGAGAAGGAAGCAGCTACAGACATAAGGTGCATGCCTAGAAGGCGAAAGAAGAGAATACTGTTAAAATTGACAACAAAGGAAGAGCAGTGTCCAAGACGAATTGGTGCACAACTGGAGAGACATGGGTTACAAGCAAGCAAATTTTAGAAAAGGTGATGGCTGATAAAAAGAGGAATCTGAAAACGGGAGCTGAGAATGGATTGTGTAAAAGTTAGAAGAAATGTCATAATGAAAAAGAGACAAAGAGACGATGGCGAAATGTTTTCGCAGCTTTTTTTTTGACTCATCCATTATCCAGGTATTCAATGGAATATCTATCTATCTATACATATACATATACATATACATACACATACACACACAACTACACATGTACATATACAATACATATACATATACACATACACATACTTATACATGTACATGTACATATACATATATATCTAAGGTGTCAATCTCCTGGTTTCTAGCCTACTGTCTTAGAACTTTAGTTGTTCTGGATTAAGGATCCATATATCATTCAAAGAGTTCTGGAGATAGGTTTTTTTTTAAATGATTTTTCTTTTTCCTGCCATTACTATTTTTATAAATAATTCAAGACACCAGAAATGTCTAATACTAATTCCTCCTTCTATCTTCCCAACAACAACACATGTATGAGGCAGGAATAGAACTCAAAATTTCCTAGTTTCTAGCCTGGTGCTAGACCAAACTGGTTTTATACTTCCTGATACCTAATGCAAAATAGGAAACAGAAATAGAATTTATGGTACTCTGTTCTTTTGTCTTTTGAGCTGATCTTTTTTGTTCAAATCAGGCCTCAGCACAATGATGTAGCATTTGGGAGAAAAGATACAAAGCA
>JANHGC010007708.1:238450-252216 GCA_027560395.1 Boaedon fuliginosus
GTTGTAAGCCGCTCAGAGTCCTTCGGGAATTGGGCGGCATAAAAATGTAATAAATAAATAAATAATAAATAAATAAAATAATCATATTAAACTTTAGTTCACTTTAAAACTTTAATTAATGTAAATATAATTGATTAACTGACAAAAGCATTAATCTTTCTCTATATAACATTGGATGTCTGTATGTGCATTTGTGTGTGTATGTTCCAGCATAATTCTGGAACGGCTCAACCAATTTCAACCAAACCTGGTATACAGATGACTTACCTTCTGGGAACAAACACTGTGGGAGTAACACATCCCTAACACCCCTTGGGGGGGTCTGTGTGCCTTAAAAAATAGTGCAGATGCCATGGGGTTTCATAGTACTCCACAAGGGGGCTCCCTCTCACTTGTGACGCTATGGCATAGACCAGAGCTACTACATCTAGAGCCATCTAGAGTACTAATTTCTTTTCCTTTCTAATACAGCATTTCTACAAAATTGATTCATACAAAAGAACAAATTGTAATTATAAATGGCTGAGTTTTGACCAACCCTTGGTTTTACCTCATCTGCTTTGTTATTGTATTGTTTTTGTAATAAAGAATCTAAAATAACTTATTAAATAGGACTTCCCTGTTTAAATAGTTAATTTATTCCATAGAATTGAATATACTTACCTACTCCAACAGGCTTTGCGTGATATGTATGTATATCTCACTTTTTTTCATTTTTCCCAAGAGTTTATTGAGTTTTTTCTATTATACAAGTTTAATTACTTTGATTTATTAATTAACTAATCATCAGAGGTCAGATTGAGGTTTTGTATCTGCACATTTAATTACATTTATTCACATAATTGAATTTAGCTACACTTATTTACTTAGACTTCATTAATTCATTAATTGATTTTTAATCAGTGTTTCCAATTCAAAATATGATAAAGATAATGAAAAATAAACCAACAAGTTTGACTTCATATATTTCGACGATCCTCACACTTCATTTTAGCCTAGCCCCAGCTGTAAGAATGTAGCTGAAATAAATTAACCTACCTGCAAACCTTTTCGGTGTGCTGAAAGCTGAATGCAAACCTTGTTCAAAGTGCCTTAGCCATGTCAAATGCTAAGCTAATGATTTTAGAAGACTTAATTTAGAAGACTTAATGCTAAGCTTCGGTCTAATACTAAGTTTTAAAACACAAAAGAGAAAAGTACATTCATTTTGCTTCTTGAGGCAATTCCAATCACCACATATTTTTCAGTTTTTCATCATTATTTCATTCATTCATTCGTCACATTTATATAGCTTTCACTTTCTATTCTATTTATTCATCACGCTTTCAGTTTTTCAAAGATGTTGAAGGGATGGGTTGAATGACTGAAAGTTATTTGATATCATCACTGATAAAGTTGTATCAGGAATTCACCAATCTCTGACTGGAAGAACAGAAACCATTTCTTCAATAATGGCTTACTCTGATCTGTTTTATGCTCTCAGTTTGTTTGATTTAAGCAAGGGTTTTTGAAGAATTTGGTAAAACCAGTTGTTAGTTGTGGGTTGTTTTATATATTATTGTCATTAATCATCATTGTTCAAGTCAATCTTTATTCCCAATTTCTAATTCTTGAATTATTTTCAACCCATCGCAAGACATAAATTATGCCAAGCATGGCCCTAGTTATCATGTTCCCTTCCTTTTCCTTTCCCCTCAGGTGTGATTGTGTGAACAAATGTTTTTTATTATCTTATTGTATGGGTTATTCTGATTTTATTGTATGTTCGCCGCCTCGAGTTCCCCCGTAAGGGGTGAAGAGAGGCGGGGTATAAATTTAATAAATAAATAAATAATAAATAAATTATTCAGGGTTTTTTTTAACTAATATACTAACTGCCACTAATTAGTTATTACAATAATATACTTCGGAATTTTGTGCACACCACTGCTAAAAAGTCCTCAAAGCTATTTCTACCTCTAGTATTATATGAATGTGTATTTTACCTGGATGACATAAAGTAACCCAAATGCAAAGGATTTGTGTCATTTCTTCCTCTCACAAATGGGGAAGCTTATACTTATCCTCTACATTATGCATCATTTTATGTATATAGTCAAAGAGAGATGTACCACTCAAGAACCATATGAAATTATTCCATAGCGAGATAAGGTCATGAACATCTTTGTCATCCCTTTGTAATGCGAAGTGATGTGACAGAATGATATACTTTATGCTGAAGGCTTTTCTTGACTGTTTGAAACATTGAATAGCTTTCTTTTTTCCCAAGATTCTACAAACCTCGTAGTCATAGTACCGTAGTAGTGCTAGCAGTACCAACTGATCATGATTATTGATGCATATGTAAATATAGTTAATTGTTTCTGTCACTTTGTATATATAGTACATTTCCTTCTATTCCCTCTGAATCGTGCTTATGTGCTACTAGAATGCTTCTAGGGTTATCAAAATCTTATTTTTCAGCTCGAGTTTTGCTCTGACTTTCCTTGCTATGCCAAATGATTCTGCTACCAAGCAGTTTCAGTTCTTATTATTGTTGGATTATTATTATTGTTAGGTTGGCAGCCAAGACAAAAGCAAATAATTCTGGAGAAATCCCAGATAAAGATAGATCTTCTCAAAATATGCAACGGCATATGTGCTGCTTTACCCAGATTTCTGATGTAGTGAATACAGGATTCTCATGGCATCTATAGATAGTAGAGATATGCCTCTTACGTTTTAGACATTTGGTAGGCCTCGAGCAGAGTGTCTAAGGGAGAGTCGCAGTTCTAGAAATGAATGGATCCTTAACAAAATTCTGGGAAATCCTCATACCATCATTGCCTCTCCTCATCTTTTTCCCACACCTTCTGTTGTTTTCCCTCTTTCATAGCTAAAAGTGAAATATATTAAAAATAGCTGATTACCCGGCGTTGCCTGGCTAATTTTTTATGGGACTGTCATCTTCCTCCCTTCATTTCTCCTTCCTTTCTTTCTCCCTCACTCCCTCCTTCCTTATCTCCCCCCTCTGTGTTCCTTCCCTCCCTTCCTCCTTCCTCCTCCCTCACTTCTCTTCTCCTGTATCTTGTCCTCCATCTTTTATATTTTTTTATTTATTTGATTTATACCCTGCCTCATTTCCCCTTCCTTCCTGCAGGCTACCATTTCCAGTGCTCTTTGCCCGATTTGCATGCCTTGTCTCTATTGGCTGGAAAGTGTCTGATCTGCATGCATTGCCTGGAGCCCTCTGCACATGTACAGTAGAGCTTGGCAGTGAAATGTGGGTGGGGTGTGCATTTTGGCACCCTTTTTTGGGGGTGCAGACCCGCCCAAGGGCATTTGTGACACACACACCCAGTGTTTGTCTCAGGAGTGCAAGGTATGTGCCTGGCAAGTTTGGGCCACATTGATGCAGGCATAGAGGAGCCTATTCAGCACATACCCACAAACCCACACACTTCTCTTTTATAGATATAGATGGATCTTATTGCTGCTTCCTTAGGCCACTACATATAGTTTGCTTTTATTTATTTTTGTCCCTAAATCCCATTTTGGTTGTCTTCAGCTTTCTTATTGATGGGGTGGCTAAAGAACAAAAATGTGGTGACTTCTTACTTATTTACTTACATATTTATTTGTTTGTTTACTTATTTATTTGTCATGTGCCATCCATATAACCTACAGGCAACTCTGAACAGCTTTCAAACATTAAAAGCCAGTAAATGTTAAAACAATAAATAACAATAACATTAAGTTAATGGAATAATGAAAATGGGAGAAGTGAGGTCTTCTCTTAATCTGATAGCCACCTTCAATGATACATCCCCATTAAGACCCCAGGTCAATTGGCAGAACCAGGTCTTCAGGTTAGGAGGATAGATGCAGATCACACCTCAGGGGGTACAATGTTCCAAAGAGCAGGAACCACAGCAGAAGGGCTCTTCTCCTGCACCCCATGAGCCTATATACCTTGATTGATGGGGTCCACAGCATGGCCCTTCTATTTCAGGTAGGATAGGCTAATCCTTTAGTTCCCTCAAACTCCAGTTCTTCTAGCTTCACATTGGGAAATAAAGGGGCCTAATATGGCTGGTTGTTTCTGTAGTGGGACCTTTTTCTGGTTCTGATTGATTTTTAAGAATTTTATGGCAAGTGCCAGACTTAATGAAACTGTTGGATAGTAGAGATCTGGGGCTGAAATTTCTGGTCCACTTTTAAATGCAGCCTTGGACATAAGACTGCTTTCTTGATCAATTACTCTATAATTTCACAGAAATTCTAAGGATTAAAAAATAGTTCCTATACACTTAGTCCTGCTATCATTATTTGGGATTTGTAGCATATGGCAATTTCTAAAAACTATTCTTTTGAGACATATAGATCTACTATAGATATATAGAGAAACTTTCTCCCAAACTGAACAACTCCCACTGAACTACTACTTTATTATTTTCTTAATCATATTCACATCAAGTCAAATACCCTCTCCTCTTTTTTGGAATTTACCATGGATATTATTATTTATTCAGTGAAAGATCCAACATAATATTTTCCCAAAATTATTATTGAATAACAATCCACCAAATGTTCCAGCATAGGGCAAAACGGACTCTCTATTTGTACAGTAATGTCCTTTGTGAGTGTAACCATTAAAATTTAATGTTTGGCAACAGACTGGTTTTTGTTGCCTTTGTTTACTCTCATAGAGCCAAATTGGAATGGGATCATTCAGTCCCTGGCATGATCTCAGAACTCACTCCATAAAAATAAATCCATAAAAGGGAATCTGAAGCTGGTCTATCACTTATCAAAATATTCCCTCTCTTCCTGCCCACCTATTACTATGGTCCTCTTCAGCCTCAACAAATGGCAGTGTTAGAATCGAAGTTAGACTTTGATGAGACCTTTGAAAGGGAACTCAAAAAAGAGAGACAGAGAGAAACCCAGAAGACAGCATCAAACGACATTTCAAACTGTGGCCAAGAAAACCCTGTGGAGACAAAGAGTCAAGCTTGAATGAAAGAAAACTGGACTTTGCTTACGTTCAGAAAAAAAAGCAGTATATAGAAGACTTGGAGAAGAATATAAAGAAGCAGTAATAAAAAAAACTGCAAATTTTGCCCAGTATTGTGGTTCTTTTCAATTCAGGTTTTTGGGAAGCTCAGGAGTAAACAGAAGTACAATATTTAGTGATTGATTAGATTTTTAGATTATTATTGTTGTTGTTGTTTACTGAATAGCTCAAGTTGGTGAATATATGATGCTCCTTCCTCCTCCTATTTTCCCCACGACATCATCCCTAATGTGGTGGGTTGGGTTGAGAAAATGACTGGCCCAAGGTCACTCAACCAGCTTTATCACTCTTGATAGAAAACATGCTGCTGCTGATGCTGGAATAATTAGAAGCAGTGCATGGTATTATATCATTAAGGAGTTTAATCCCTTCCGAAAAAGACCTGAGATGCCCTGTGTAGTGAGAAGATATGGCTTTAGTTTGCTAGAATTGATGGCAGATCCTGAGGTAGTTGTCGTGTTATGAATTGTAGTCACTTCATTGGTATAAATTAAATCAAATAAATAATATCTCTGTTATGTTGATGTTCTAACCAGGTTCACTATGCAGAGACACTTTGACAATGTCACATACATTGAATAAAAGACAAATATAAATGAATCGACTTATGTTGAAGGCTGCGCAAGAAAAAAAAGATTATATCCAGCCCTTGTGAATAGGTGCCAATGGCTGATCCAGATCCTCCAATCTATGTGGGCAACTGTGTCCTGACTCAGGCGCAGAGCTTTGCACTTGTATGTACAGAGCTGCTCCACATAAATACGCAGTTTGCTTTTGGAGGACATAGCAATCATGAAAAATAGTCAGAAGAAATGACTGAGAATGAAATATATACCCAGCTGAAGCTTGATATGGCTCACCCTGGATATGCTATTTTTCCCTGTGACTGAACTACAAATTCTGATATCTACCCGCTATGTCTGAATAAAAACACTATCTATCAGGCAGCGGATGGCATCCTGCATTTATATCTATCCTCCTCTTGTCAGCTTTTATTCCCTGGGCCATTGATTTCTCTCTACAAAGTTACTTACATCTCTAAGAGAAGGCTTCCTTCCATTGATGTCAAATCACTCAATCGACATGATAAAGCAGGTCTCCTAGGCATTAGGATATTGATGAGTGAGATGTCTCCCAAGGTCCCTGCCTTGCATAAAACATTGAAAAGTGTTCTTTTTTTAAAGAAACAAATAGATAAATAGAAATGTGACAAAACAAAGTTTTATTTTGGTATTTCCAAATGTCTTTGGAATCTGAATAAATTCCATATGTGATTTTTAGAAAAATAGAAGATGTCGGTAGTCCAGTGCTTAGGACTGGACTTAGCTGTCTAGAAAAAAATGGCAAAAGTAAGTAGGCATATAGGAGGTATTGCAGATGGAAAACAGTCTTTCTTGCTTACTGATTAAAAAGCATTTTCTAAGTAGCTCCAGTCATGGATCAACAATGAAACCATGACAAACTTTCAAAATTCTATATGCATCCACAAGGGTAAAGTCACCTGGGAAGTCACTAGTGGAAGGGTGTCATGGGCTGGATATGTCATACACTGGCCATGCCCACTCCTGATTTAGTGAAGAGGAAAAAAGTTGTGAAACATGACAACAATGTGATGCTGCGAGTTTGACACCCCTGCACTAAGGAATTGCTAAATCCATTCCCTGTTAATGTTTTTATCAGAAATAAAATTCCTTGGTTTTCATCTGGTAGATGAACACACTATTGGGTTGAATATTGACTCAAAGCACCATTCAGTCTATTTTTTTTTCTGGTTATGTATCAATTAGACCAGGGGTGGGTTCCTACCGGTTCACTGGTTACCCGCTTTGTGGGCGCGCTTTCCGAATGGCTGTCAAATGCGCGCTGCACGCGATCGACTGAGAAATCTTGGTGCGGTTCTGCAAGCACTCTGACAGAACAGCTGCATGACGGATATCCGCAGACATCTGGATCAGAGTCTTAGATTTTAAAAAATCTGGTTTTAACAAATTCAGAGAAAACTTGGGAAAGATTCCTTGGGTGAAAATCCTAAAGAGAAAACAACTCAAGAAGCTTGGGAAACTCTGAAAAATATGATCATAAAAGCCCAGTCTAGCACAAAAATGATCACTAGTGGTTCTTCTGAACCTGCCAGAACTGGTTGAATACCACTTCTGTTTCCTACACAGATAAATAATCTTGCTGAGGTCCACTGGACTTCACATAAGCAAAACCAGATTGGGAAGTTAGTATTTACTAGATTAATATTTCAAATAGCAGCATAAAAAAGAAAACAGTGTAATTCTTCCATAACTATAAATCTATAATATAATACAGTATACTGCTTTGAACAGAGTCTTTTCTTATGGTATGTTTGTATTTATATATGTCAAAAATGCAGTTTTTGTTCTTTTTAAAATGAAATGGAAGCTCTAGTCTGTAGTGGGTGATTCTGAGAAATCAACTGCTCCTCAAGGACATATAGAAATAATTTATTTATTTTACAAATACTGTATTTGCATTCCCCTCGTTTGTTAGAAACAAGGCAGGCCCTGTGCTAACTGAAGAGATGGTTGGTAGATGGTTAAAGTTTCTTTACTTTAGATTTCAATGCCAGAAGTTATGCTTCTCAAACATTGTCTTTGAAGAAAGCAAAGTAAAAAAAAACCAAGAACAGCAGTGATTCTATGAATGGTTTTTTTATTGTTGTAAATAGAATAACCGAATCTCAAAAGCTTGTCAGTGTTTCTCTCTGCCCCATCTCGCAGCCATGGAAATCAAGGTGGGTTGTTTTGAATGCCCTTTCCATGCTCTCTTCTTTCTCAGATTTTCTGAAAAGGCCCCCGTGGACCACACATTTGGCTCATTCTTTCCCATTCCCAAGATCAGGTCTGGAGTCCACAGCACTTGTACCACCAGAATTATAGACGGGGCAGGCAATTTGCCAAGGACCCTGGGCACAGGGTGACTCCCTCTTGTGAACTGACCCTGCTGCCAACTTTTCCAGAAGCAGAGGCTCCATCACAGTCACGGTCATTGTCTACTAATATCACTGACAGTCCATGGGGACGGTGTTTGTGTGGCAGGTTTTAAATAGAAATGGAAGACATGTGGTGCATGGACCTTCTCCATTCCATTCTAGGAACTCTCTGATTTAAGGTAAGTCCTTTACCAGAATAAGGTATTCCAATTGCCTTATCCTATGTCAAGACTCCATAATGTATCTCATAGCCTCTTTCTTCTCCTTATTCGTCAGAATTGCTGTGTGCATAAAGGATCAGGTGCAGAATAAAAAGTACATAGTCGGCTCCTTTAAACAAGGAGGAACTGATAAAATACCCGGTGAATTTTCATTGAAGCAGACAATTGCAGATAGACAACCACTTGGATTAATTTCATTTATAACAATTAATTTTCACCAACTTCTTAGATGGGCAGGAGAGGAAAGTACAGTAAAGATGCATCCAATCCTCTATTATAATCTTATATTTTTATACTTACTGCAGCCTTGGCCCAGTCTGTTTCTTTTGCCGCCTCAAGTTCCCCCAAAAGGGGTGAAGAGAGGCGGGATATAAATCTAATAAATAAATAAAAAAATAAATAAAAGAGAAGCTGAATGGCTCTTTCTTTTAGAAAAAGTCAAAAAGGCTTGAGGAGCAGTAGAGGCAAGAATTCTGGAGAACGATATGTAAATATATTTACCGCATGTCTTTCACAGTCTGAAACATTGCTTGGTTTTTAATAGAACAATTCAATCTGTGTCCTCCTTTCAGAGGTTGAGTGAGTGATCTTATGAATTCTACTAAATGAAGGATGAATCAAACATTAAAACTTAGCAAAATCCAGAAACTGTTGGACATCCTTCATATTTTAGGTGCTTGCTACGAATGAAATGTACCTTGCAGAATTCATTCCTATTCCTTCTGTAGAGATCTGATAATCTGTGGTCCAACTGGGGAAGGTCAGATCCACCTTTCATATACTTAGCAAACAGCTTCTGTCTGCCAAAGAATTATAGAACATTTCTGATGTGAGTTTCCTGCAAGGATGCTCTTCTGAAAAATCAGTATGATATCCAGGTACATCACTGCATATTTGTCTGAAATATTTCATTTAAGAATCCAAAGAAGACCACAGGGCAATTATCCAATCCATAGAGCATTACTGTGTATTCAAATCTGTCATTCCAGGTGTCAACAGTTATTAAATATTCACAGCTGTCTTCCATTCAGATCAAATTGTTAAGTCCCATGCAAATCCAATCTAGTGAAAATGCATGCCTTCTGAAGGCAATCCAGGAAATGAGAGGTGGTTGATAGTGGTCTCTAATGATTACAGAATTCAGAAGTCTATAATCAGGCACGACTCTCAAGAAGTTATTTTTCCATTTTACAAAGATGTGGGTACAAATGCTGGAGATGTAGGAAGGCAAATACATCCTTTCTTTATTGTACAGAAACTGTTTTAAGGTACTTTTGGAAGTATTTTAAAGGATTGCATTATTTTTCCCCTTGTACACTCTTAAAGGAAGGGATGTCATACTTTGCCAGCATAAGCCTCTTCTACACTCTGAATAAATCTATTCTATGTAGTGTAAGGCAGGTTTACAGCCCCCCCCCAGCAGTTTAGGAGCTATGCCTTGATCAATTTGGAATTCCATATCCATAATATATTGTTTAATAAGTGGCATTGCCTAATCGTTGTTGTTGTTGGTTGTGAAGTCATGCCTGACCCATCGTGACCCTATGGACAACATTCCTCCATGCCTTCCTGTCCTCCACCATCCCCTGGGGTCCATTGAAGCTCACACCAACTGCTTCAGGGTCTCCATCCATCCCCCTCCTTCTCTGCCATCCCCTTCTTCTTCTTATGCCCTCCTTCGCTCCCAGCATCAGGCTCTTCTTCTCCAGGGAGTCCTTCCTTCTCATGAGGTGGCCAAAGTCTTTGAGTTCCATCTTCAGGATCTGGCTTTCTAGAGAGCAGCCAGGGTGGATCTCCTCTAGGACTGACCTTTTGGATCACCTTGCCGTCCAAGGGACTCACAAGAATCTTCTCTAGCACCAGAGTTCAAAGGCCTCCATTCTTTGACGCTCAGCCTTCCTTCGGGTCCAACTTTCACAGCCCTACATTGTACATGGGCACATTTAATTTCCCTTAATTCTTGGGTCATTCAGCAATTGTAGCCAATTTTCTTCTTCTTTCCCCTCTTTAAAATGGTTGGTTGAGATAGGCTTATGTATTTACCTCTGCATTCTCCTGGGGGCCTGTATGGGTTGGTTGAGTGGTTCCTTTTCGTTTGTTTGTTTGAGATATACTTCCTTCTTATGAATCTTTAGGAAGCTTCCTTTTCTTCAATGGTTTCTTTCAAATTGTCGATTATGACTCATGCTGATGACCTCCTACCACCTTCAGCTTCTCTTTATTTTCCTTTTGTTTGGCAGGAACAAAAAAAGTAAAAAAAAATAGCATTGTTCCCTAATAAAGACGGTTTCAAATCCGTTGCTTGTGGACACTGCAAGACTGTGTTCGCGGGGCCCTAAGAGGTGCAGCAACGCGTAGCCTTCCATTTTATTATGTAAATAGGAGCCGGGTCTTTGGAAACAATAAAAGGCTAATTACATTTGGGAAATACTTTTAAAATTTAGCGTCGGATGAGCACAGAGGAAAGTTTTGTCCTTGCCCTAAGCCATCGCTGTAACAGAAGTTGACTTCTCTTTTAAACAAGGACGATTTCAACTTTTCAAATAGCTTCCCAAAACGAGAAATCTCTCGCATTATTCAAAAATTCCTAATGAAGACTAGATTTGATCGCTGTGAGTCCCCATGCAAATAAGTAAGTTTGCTAATTAGGTTGATTGTCTGAGGCCTGCTGGTTCCCTTCCAACCTCCTCCCACCCTCGCATTTCTCACATTTCACAATAAATTTGGCGCTGCGTTATCGAGAGTTGGTGTTGCTTATTGAGAGTCAGGGGGGGAAAGAAAAATTGGATTACTGCACAAACAGACAAAAAACTGGCTTTGCCAGTTTCCAAAAGCTGGAAATAAACACCTGACAAGATAATAAGGTGTCCAATAGAGTGGGGGGGGGAAGGGAAAGATGAGTGATAAAATTGACGAGGCCTTAAAACGTACGAAATGCATTTCCTCTCCATGAGTAGGGGAACGAGGACGCTGAACCCTCTCCCCTTTTACAGAGCCATTTTCAGGCTGTGAAAAACGTGGGAAGGGGGCATTTTAAATAATGGGCCACAAAGAAGGAAGCTGCTGAGGACTCTGCGTGTGTGTGTTTTCCCCCCGCTATTTTTTCCCTCAACAAAAAGGCATCGCCATCCTTTCAAGCAATGGCAAAAGTCACAAGGGCTCCTGTTCCATAATAGAACGGCTGATGGGAAATGAAGAAAGTGGGTTTTTGGGGACTAAAGAAGAAAACTGGGTAAAATACTTGTTGGTTGGGGGTTTTTTTTGGTGGTTGTTGTTGTTTTGAGGCCTGTTTTCATGGGACTCTCCTCCGAATCCACCCTCCTATCCCCACTGTCTGCTTTTCTTCTTCGATCTCAGGCGGGAGGTCCCATGTGAAAAGATTGGCATAAAACATAGAAAACAACAACATGTCATCAGTCCGTGGTTCTGTCCACCTCCCAAACTCAGTTAAGATGTAGAGGACACTTCTGAAGGGCAAAAGGATAAGAATGGTATGAGAGGAGACCAAGGAATCCTTGAAGAGATCTTTGTGTCCAAGAGATTGTCACGTTAGAGTTCTTATTTTTAAATATGGAAGCACTCACACAGTCAGAAACCAACGCAGCACCAACAATACGTGGCTCATGTGATTTCCTGGACTGGGAGGCTCTTCTCACAGTTACTCATGCCCTCATCACCTCATGCTTAAATTACTGTAATGCGCTCTACATGGGGCTGCCCATGAAGAGCACTCTGAGACTTCAACTGGTACAGAATGCGGCCGCGCGAGTGATCAAGGGTGTACCCCGGTGCACCTGTATAATACCGATCCTCCACAAGCTGCGTTGGCTCCCAGTGGTCTTCTGGGTGCAATTCAAGGTGCTAGGAACAACTTTTAAAGCCCTACATGGCTCAGGAGCAGGGTACCTTTGAGACCTCCTTCTTCTACCATATGCCTCCCAGCACCCATTGAGGTCCCACTGACTTCGCTTGCTATGGGTCCCATCAGCCAAACAATGTCAGCTGGCAGGTCCCCGTGCTAAAGCCTTCTCTTTGGTGGCGCCAACCCTCTGGAACCAACTCCCAGTAGAGATCAGGACCATCCCCACTTTATTGGCCTTCCGTAAAGCCACAAAGACCTGGCTTTGGCGGAATTAATGTACCCTCCCCCTTGGATGATTGTTGACTGTATTAGATTTGTTTTTTTTACTTTGTGCTATTGTATTTTATTGTTGTTAGCTGCCTCGAGTTCCCCTTAACCGGGGAAATGAGGCGGGGTATAAATCTAAATAAATAAATAAAATAAATAAATAAATTTATGTTTGTTGTCCTGGTGGTGCTGTGGTTAAATGGTGTACTGCAGGCAAACTCTGCATATAGCCTGGAGTTCGATCCTGACTAGCTCAATGGTTGTCTCAGCCTTCCATCCTTCCAAGGTGGGTAAAATGGGGACCAGATTGTTTGGGGGCAATCGGCTGACATTGTAAATGTCTCTGAGAGAGTGCTGTAAAGCATTATGGGTTCGAATATAAGCCTAAATGCCATTGCTATTTGGCTCTTGCCCTAACATTCTACCATAGCCCCAAGCCCAGCTAGGATTACTAGAGCACCAGCAGACCAACAGATTCTGGGTTATTCTCTCCACTACTGGAAAAAAAGTTGCACAACTTGATTTGTGTGTTGTTTATTTATGACAGGCTCTATTGGTTGTCAGCGGCGCTTCCATTTATATCCAAAACTTATTTGCTTGATTTTAGTGTCAATTGTTGGTGTGCCTTTATTAAATTTATTCAGAAAGCTATTAACCTCCAGAATGGAAATAAAGTTAGTGGGAGTAGATGAGGTGTAGCAATAATGGATATACAATTATATGTAAATGAATTCACACCGCAAAAGGGTCCTGGAGTGGGAATGATGTAATCTCTGGAATCAATCTACTGCAATAATCTTTTTAATCACCAAACACATTTCAAATCCTTGTCGGAATTTTACTATCTTAGAGAGGATGTGGGAGGACTATCAAGTGAAGCTGGGGAATAAAAAAAAAACAAAGAGGAAAAAAAAAACCCAAAGCCCAAATCCAACACATTGATATTTAAATTTCGTTACACCAAAAACAGGTTACGTGAGGATGTCAAAGAAGTTGAAAGCAGTTGATTACATCCATTGATTGATGATTGGCTTTAGAATAATTCTATGTCCCTGAATGAAGGGGGGGGGATAGGCAGAAATGGGACAGTGTTGACCTTGCTCGTTCCATCAAAATGATAATGCAACACAGAGTGTGGTTGTCTGCAGACTCTGAAAACTCAGAGAACCAGAAGAGAATCTAAATTATGTTTAGGATGCCTACCATGACCTTCCGTTGAACAATGCCTCGCTGCTATCTTTCCTATCTTTTCACATGGATGGATTTTCCTGAACGTAGATCCTTTTATATGGATATATGTGAACTTCCAGACAGGGCAAACCGACTCAGTTAAAGGATCAAAATACACATAGGTACGATACACAGGGATAGAGCTGTATCCCCATAGTTGGATTTGCTTTC
>JANHGC010007708.1:252316-262448 GCA_027560395.1 Boaedon fuliginosus
CAGCTGTTCTGTCAGAGTGCTTGCAGAACCGCACCAAGATTTCTCAGTCGATCGCGTGCAGCGCGCATTTGACAGCCGTTCGGAAAGCACGCCCACAATGCGGATAACCAGCGAACCGGTAGGAGCCCACCCCTGAATAAGACTTTATAATCTTTGCCCTAGGATAGAGGTATAAAAAATATTTTTACTAGTTGGGTGGTGGTTGTTTTAAAAGATATCACTAGACACAGAATTCGGGGACTTTTTAATTTTTACTCATCAATATTCAGTCTTCCATGCCAATACAGAAGTCTTTTTTTGCAGATGACAGCAAGCTTTCCACACATTCCTATGAGCTTAACTACAAGTCTTGTCTTTCAACAGGTTGAATAGCATTGCAGGAATTTAGCCATTTAAATCCTGCAAGGCTGCTATCTGGACTTTATGAGCTCCCTCTTGTGTTAACTCGTGGAACTCTGCTTATTATTTTCACTATTGTTTTACTATAGCCTCTCCATCAGATCTCCTCCATCAATAGTGTTTATTTACTTTTTTATTTGATTAAAAACATGGTTATTACACATGATTTCCAACTGCACCTGGCATGGAATATGTGATGAACCTGAAGTAACAAAGTGCAGTATATAATATAAATAAGGTCATTTATTATAATTCAAAACCCAGAATTAAAGGCAGTTGTTAGAACATAGTGAGATTGTATACAAACTTTTCTTTACCTCTTTTCACAGTCAAGAAATTTTTGAATCTATCTTCAGACCTAGAATATTTAATCAAATGATATCTCTCCCCCCACACTTTGCCTCCCCCAGCTATATATTGAGGCTAAAGACTTTCTTAACTGAACCTTGACTTTCAGCAATTTTACAAATCCCTCTGTAATTTTCTTGACAGAAACATGGAATGGAACTGTATTGCCATTGTCTTTTTTCAGCATTTTCTTTTATTACCTAGTCTCATTACAACCTTACGATTTTCTGACCGGAGTTTCTCATCTGAGAACTAACCAGGTTTTTCTTGGTCAACTAGAAGTTACCATCTCTTATAGCAATCAGAACTTCTGGAGGGAAGAGAACAAACTTGCTTTTAAAAAAAACTTTTAAAAGGGGACCTTTATTTGAAATGCCTGATGGTCTGAGAGAGCTTGGAGATGAAGGATGATGAAAAAGAGCAATAATATAAACTGTTGGGAGCTTTGTGGGGGTGAAACATATTTTTGAAAAAATGGTGGTTAGTGCATTTTTAATGGAAAGTGGGTACTCCCCCTGGAAGAGGATCAATCTTGCATTCTGTGGGAGGCCAAAAGCTGCAGGGAGCATACAGCAGGAAAGGATAAGAATTTCTTTGGATTTATGAAGCAAGCCAATATGACTATTTGGAGGTTATCCACCCACAGAATCGCAAGTCCTAAGTATTCAAACTACTGAAAAACAGCTATTTAACCTAGCAGTATGTCTATAAGGCGTTTGATTCCAGCCTCTGAAGATTTCAAGCTGTCACATAAAGAGGCACCTTTATCTTTCAAGAACAAAACCATCTTTTCTTCTTTTTAAGTCCGTTCTCAAATGCCTAACAAGATGTTCCACAAATCAGAGGTTTGAGAAGAGGTATATGTTTTTTTCATCTTTTGACTGATGTTCTAATGAAGGCAAGGGATTTCCAGGAAAACCTAGGTTTCACTTGGGTACATTTGTATATGTTTATTTGGATGCATGTGAGGGTGGGATTAATTTCACTGTTTAGAATTATGACTTTTGGAGACATTTCCCTAAGTGGAGAAATAGCAAAACTATCCTTCCCCCCCACCCTAAATTATAACTGAATAATTAAACCTTTCATAATTTATGACTTTGCCTAAATTCATCCAAATGAGAGTTTTGCCAATAATAAGTGGATGGATGAAGATTCTGGTTTCTGAATCTCAGTTGTGATTACCGTGAAGTCTTTTCTGATTCATAAAGCTTACTTACTATGCAATATGCTAGAGTTTTTCTACTAGTCCTGATTCTGTGATACTAATAGTTACTTATCATAAATGTGATTTGCTACTTTTGGTTACAATGACTGTGTCCCTTTGAAAACCAATTGCTGGGGTTATGAAGTGAAGTAGGCAATTCTCTTCATATCCATTTGGATTCTACTTGGGATCTACTAGTTGGGAAAGAAGATGCAGGGCTCAACGTTTGATCTAATTTCATATAACTTTCTTAAATATTAAGTTCATCGTAATGTTGACTAAAAATCGACTAAAAACAGGGTATGACTATCATACCAAAAATTACATGGGAAAAAAAGAATGAGATATGAATAAGGAAAGGATAAATCTCTGTTGGGAAAAAATGATTTTCTGGTTGATAGTGTAATATAAGTTGTTTTGGACTCCCAGTGACCACAACAATATTTTTATTCTGGTCTTCCAATAGTGTAGTCATTGTCAGTGTAACTGTGTCCATCCACCTTGCTGCTGGTCATCCTCTTCCTGCTTTCCTTCCAGCTTTCCCACCATTATATTCTTCTTCAGAGAGCTAGGTCTTCATATAATGTATTTGGATAATTTGAGCCTGGTCGTCTGTTCTTCAAGTGACAACTCTGGATGGATTTCTTCAATGATCCATTGTTTTCTTCAGGTCTTGTCCAAGGCCAAAATTCAGAAGCATTGTAAAGGCAATTAATCTAATTAAGAAATCAGGCTTATTTCAGCTATGTAGGGGGGGGAAACTGCAATAGATATTCAAAATTCTGATAAATAGTTTTATTAAAGAGAAGTTAATGACAAAAGAATTCCAATGACTGGTGTGAATTGAATGCAGCCTTTATTTAAAGCAAAATGAAGGTTAAAATGCTTCCACTTCTCTTATCTCCTGATTGATGTAACAGACTAGAAGCCACATTCCTTTGGATAAGAAGGATGCTTTCCATCTGTCCCTTGCTTTGGTGAACAACCTGCCTAGTTTTGAATTGAGTTGGAAGTTGTTGTTTTGTTTTTTGTGAGGGTTGATTATTTGTTCTAATACTAATTTCCCTTTCCTTGGCCTCCTCCTAGAAACCCAATCCCAGAATAAACTGTGATTCTTCCGTTGATTCTCTCTCTCTGGGTCTATTGTAGCTATTGTCCCCTGTTCATTTCTCTCTAGGAACCTGGAGGACAAGAAATCACCATGTGTCAAAAAAAGTAGAGGGAATCTTCAGCTCCTCCAGGGAGGAGGTGTCTACTGATTAAATGAGATTGGCATTTCTGAAAATCAAACATGACATATAAAATATAAGTTGTGGATCTGTAAAGAAATGGAGTAGCAAAGCTTCCAAATTATAAACAGGATAATGTAAAGAGGAGCTATATTTTCAAAACTTGTCCAGAACACAACAATCTGCCATCACTGCTTTCCATCCTATTGGTATAATGTGACTCAAGAATATATTGGGACCTGAAGAGTTAGTACAGAATCAGTCTGAGTGCAAATAGGGTAGGAACAAGTGTTGATGCTGAGCAATGTATATGTGCACCCCACCATTCATTCCTAGTTACCTCGTTCTCTGAGCACTTGAAGGAAAGATGTGTTATTTCCCAATAATGTAGTTTTAGAGTATCTAGTACAGCACAGTTGCTTGCTTACAAAGTTGCTGCTGCTGTGTGTGGTACTTTGTAATTGATTGAGAGTGGGAAACTAGCAAGACATCCTAATGCAAAATTATCAGGAAACCTATCCTGTCTGTCTCTGTGTGTGATAGGGAGTGAGCATGATTTTTCTTTAGCTTACAATGGGATTCTGCCTCATCCTAGCTGTATGGCTTCAATAACCAAAGACTCTGATGAGCACATTTGGGAGAAGGAGAGAGAAAGGAATGAGAGAAGAAAAGAGGTACATCTATTTCCAATCCATATTGTGATGCAGTTCTCAGATCTTCTGTCTAAAATGCTGAATTAACATTGCAAGCATGCCCTATTGAATTAGCTCTGCTGTCATTTATTAGGGTGGCCCTCTTTCCAGCTCACATTCCAAGAAGATGTTGGAAGTCAGCCATTATTACCTGGATTTATCCCAATTATAAAATTTTATAGCTAGCTGTTGGCTAATCTCAGAAGGTAATTGAAAGCAGCACTCAGTCTAGCCAAAGAATTAACATAATAGCCTAAACAGAAACATATTGAGTGATAAAAACCTGAAATCTTTTGGAATTCTATCATATTATCTAACAAGGAAGTTTGGGTTCAAAGCAATAGCTACTGTATGCTGTTACAGAGCCCTGGTAGTATAGTGGTTAGAATGCAATATATGCATGCTAACTTTGCCCACAGTCTGGAGTTCAATCCTGATGGGCTCAAGGTTGACTCAGCATGCTATCATTCTAAGGATGGTAAAACAAGGACCCAAAATGTCCCAAAGGTGCTTTTTCAAGAGGCAACTGGACTTTGTGGTTTTTCTTTGAAGGCGTTTCACTTTCATCCAAGAAGCATCTTGGATGAGAAGGCAATAAGGGAGAAATTACAAGAGTAAATTGCCAATGTCACCAAAACCCTGAGAACAATAGTTATTGTAGTAAAGTTAATGAAGTCATTATGCAATAATTCTATCAAGTGCTGTGTGTCAAATACAAGCCAGTTACAGTAAAACTAAGATTTTCTTTTTCACATTTCTCTCATTCATGCAATGAAGTAACCTAGAAGCTACTCTCTTTTGAGCTAGTGATACAATTTCAACCTGTCTCTCTGGTAATGGACTGATTTAGTATCAGACTGAATGCTTGTGATAATGCAAGAACTTGCTCGCCTAGAAGTTTTGATTTGATTTGTTTATTGTCCCAGGTATCTGCTCATCTTCAGATTCAAGTATAGTGCCATCGCCATGTTTAACCTAATCAACCACTAAGTCAGTGAAACCTTACCATTGAGCCTGATATTTTACAACTGTACTAATAGTAAAAAGTTATTTCATAAAATAGTCTGTTACAAAGTTTTCAAAATGTAACTGTCCCTTGCGTTCTTATATAACTCACTTACACGTCAATTATTCTTTCTTATGCTTCCTGTTGTGACTCACACTTGCCAGTTGCTTTGATTTCCAGCTCACTGGTGGCTGAGACTGCTAAGTACACAGTCTTGGTTTATATATTTATTTGATTTATAGCCCACCTCTCTTCCCCGGTCGAGGGGATCAATGGAGAAAATTTGATCAGGGAAAACACACAAACACCATTTGGTGAGAAATCCTAATTTTCATCTAGAGTTCTACTTAAGAAGCAGCTAGAATGGAAGTGTTGAGTGGACACAAATCTTCTACAGAAGGACAAAATCCTGAAGTTTGATAATTTACCAAGTAGAAGATAAAAGCAACCAATAAGTTTGTGAAAATAACCATAGAGTCAAGCTAGTCTTAGCCAATGCTGTGGGATCATAAGCACAAAAAGTGAATATATCACATAAAAATTACTAGAAATATGGATACAATTAATCTGAAATTCAGAGTGTCAGCAAGGAATACCCAAATGGGGATGCAGGGTTTAAAAAACAGAGTAAGTCAACAGTTCTTTGTTCTTGAAAGTGAAACAGTCAGGAAAGCTGTAAAAGTTCCCCCAAAGCTGCTTTGCATCAGCAGCCTAGTTATGCTGGGAATTCATATTTGTATACAAACACTGATGGACTTTGGAATTAATGAGTCAAAGCCAACCAAATGTTTGAAGGAAATAAATTATATATTCAGTTCTCAAAGATGGAGAAAATTAAGCTTCTGATGAAGCAGATAAACACAAAGCATCCTTATGTAAGGATATGTAAGAGAAAGACTTTGGTGAGGTGTGGTATTGTCCAATTCAAGACAGATGACTTGATACCAAACAGATACCAAATCACGATTAAGGAACATTTCTAGACATATTGATAGATGATGGGAGTCAGGGATGGGTTCCTACCGGTTCGCTGGTTACCCACTTTGTGGGTGCGCTTCCCAATCGGCTGTCGAAAGCGTGCTGTGCGCGATTAACTTCAAAATCTTCGTGGTGTTCTGCAAGTACTCTGATCCAACAGCTGCGGGAAGCGCGTCCACAAAGCGGGTAACCAGCAAACCGGTTGGAACCCATTCCTGAAGGGAGTTGTGAATTAGTGGCAACTAATTCAACTGAAAATTGACATAAAATCTATGATTTTTTTAGTTAAGTATTCTATGATTTTCATGAATTTGAAATCTTTGTAAAGTGAAGGACTTTCTTCAACAGGGCCACATTGTTAACCGTATTGTAAGCCATGGTGAAATCTATGATCACCATTCCTGTGATTTCCTTCAGTTCAAAGCCATCTTCTATGTACTGTGTTAGTTTGAGAATTTGAGCTGCACAGTTTTTTCCAGGTCTGAAATCAGCTTGCTGTGGTATAAGCAGGGGCTCTGCTATTACAGATAATTGGTTCAGGATTAAATGTTCAAATACCTTATGTAAGTGGGCAAACCACCTTTGGGGTCTTCTGATGGTTTGCCTGGTTTAAGTATGCCTTCTTCCATATCTTGGATATCTATACAATATTTCAGTATCTGTTATAAAGAACATTCTTAAGTTTTAATGCAGTGTCAAGAACTACTCAATAATATATGCATATTATCTATATACTACTAAAAATCTTGTGTCTGTTTGTAACCTTCAGTTGGGTGAATTTGAAAATATAGGGCAATTATTATTGAACCAAAGTAATTCAAATGGGCATGTGACAATGAAAATTGGAAAAGTTGTGGCTGCTTAAGCAGAAGGTGACTGCATGCTGCTGCAGATACAGTCTCATGATCCTCATTTCTAGTGCCCCCTAACAGCTTCCCAGAATTCAATGGGGAAGGCAACAGCTGTAAAGTCAATCATGACTGCTGACATCCCTGCAATTTTCACATTAACCAAGTCTTTACTTGTGGGAAGCTTAAAGGGCTGAAGCTTAAACCCTCCCACCTACCTGGCACTATACCTTCCTTTGTTCCCTCTTCCAAAGCACAGCTGTTTTTTTGCTCTGGGGGATTGTGCCCACATGGGGGGCATGTGTGCATGCATGGGGGTTGCATGCACATGCCCAGGGGGGTGGGCAGGAACATACAGAGGCACGCACTTGTGCACTTTCGGCACACGACAAGGAAAAGCTTCACCATCACTGGCCTAATCCAATGGCAGCCTAAACCAATTTATTTGGGAATGATGGAAGTTGGAACCCTACATATCTGTAGGGAACCAAGATTGAGAAGGACAAAATACGATATCACAGAGAAAAGATGCAATTTACTAAAGATTAAATTAACAGCTCTGATATTCTTTGGATGAAAACTCTATTGAAAAAGAAATAAATCACCTTTATCTCTTCTTGGAAATAGCTGGTTTATTTCAGTAATTTTTAAAAAGCATTAAGCACTTTGTACATAGAGAATGGGAAGAGAAGACAACAGTGACTTGAAACATGGTGATATCTGTCTGGCATCATTAGCATTAAGAGGGAGCAGGAAGCAAACCATGAAATTTAATCAGATTTGCATCAACAGAAGTCAAATCAAAATGTCATGCAGATTGGAGGTCATCTGCATTGCTATGGCTCTATGATTAAATCCATTTTAAATGTGATCTTACCTTCAGTTTAATCAGAGAAAGAAGCTCATTATTACTCTATGCATGGTTGCTACTGTTTAAAAAGATAAATGATACAAATCTCACCTATGGCTGCAAAACTTTATCTTGATTATTTCAGAGAGAAAGACAGCTCTCTAGCAGAGCATGCATTTTGCATACAGAAGTGTCAGTTTAAATAAAATGATGGATCCTCTAGAGAATTGCCACCAATCAAGAATGGACAATGATAAATACTTTTTTCCTTTTGGGGGATCAGTCCACAAAGCATGATTTTAAGACATGGCCTGCAGCAATATTTCCACACCTAAAGCTTGCTTTTGGCCAATGCTAAAGACCCTGACTCTGCTGCTTTGAGTCCTATGGAAGAAAAGTAGGACACTAAGTCATATAAACATAAATAAATAAATAACTGTCAGAGAAGTTTAAAAAACAGCTAATCAGTGAAGTTTTCTAAAGTCATGAATTTTCCATTGTTAATTGTTAAAAAGAAAAAAAACATTAAAGCAGGGCTATCAAACTCGTGGCCCACAGGCCGGATGTGTCATTCACTGGCCACGCCCACACCTGGCTTAGCGAGGGGGGGGGCAGTCCTGATACGTCACGTGATGCCACTGTGACGTGAGTTTGACATCCCTGCATTAAAAAGCATAGAAAACATCAACAATAAAATCACATTTCCATGGTAAGACAAATGTGGGAGTTTTAGTTCTAATATCAGAAAGAGAGGAAAGGAACGTTGCTATTCTTGGAACATGCACAATGAATCATTGTTCTACAGGATTCAAAGCTTTCCTGATCCTCAATCATGCAACAGACTAAAGGAACATATATCACTCCTTCCCAATGAATTTAATATCAGGTGTCCAGTAAATAAGAAAGTAAAACCCAGTTGGGAATAATCCATCAATGTAGAGCTGTAGATTTGCTTAAGTAGAGAATGTAAAGAGGAATTCATGTAGTTCTTGACTTATGACCACAATTGTGGCCAGAAATTTTGTTGCTAAGCAAAGTAGTTAAGTGAGTCATACCCAGTTTTATGACCTTTTAGTCACAGTTGTTAAGTTAATCACTGCTGTTGATAAGTGAATCACATAGTTAAGCAAATCTAGCTTCCCCAATTGACTTTGCTTGGTGAAAGCCACCTGGAAAGGTTGAAAATGGCAGTCACATGGCTCCAGGATGCTACAACCCTCCTAAGTACATGCCAGTTACTAAGTGCCTGAATTTTGATCATGTGACTGTGGGGAAGCTGCAATGAACATAGGTGTGAGGATCAGTCAAAAGTCATTTTTTTCACTGCCATGCTAAATTTGAACAGTTGCTAAATGAATGGTTGTAAGTCAAGAACTATCTGTAATAAGATAGTTTCTCAAAAATAGTTGCATATTTATAGATATTTATTTCTGATTTGTGCATTCTATTTAAACCCCAGAACATTTTGAGGACTTCATTATCTGGTCCATGGTGTAAGGCAATCAGGAGGAGAGATTTTTCTTAAAGCACCTTAAGTACATTAATGGATAATGGAGCGAAATCCTCCTGCATTGAGATATTCTTACTCTTCCATCCACTCCCGTGGAAGTACTATGAGGCACAAATTGTACTCTCTTTAGTACTACCTCAAAGCTTAGCATTGTTTTGTTTTGTGTTGTGTTGATTTTGTTTTGCTGGTTTTTTTTTACAGCAAATTCATTTTACGATACTTGTGCTTCAGGCTTACAGTATATATTCCCTTAATAAACGGCATTACAATAAGTAAAATATAACTGTAAGGTATGAAATATAGATATGAAGCCACTTCCAATGGAAAAACCTAGCTCGGCACTTTATTTTAAATGTTACTTTTTTTTTACTTTTAAAAATAGATGAAATCCTTAACCTCTGTTCCTGTAGGTTAAGAGGTAAGGACAACTGGGGAGAGCAACCAGAGAGGACTGGGGTAACAGAGAGAGAGAGTGGGGAGGAGAGAGAAAGAGAAAGAGAGAAATACATAGAGATTAAGACAAGGAAGAGACGAAGGAGAGCAGAAGTGACAAATTGCAAGTTATGTGAGAACGGGATGAAGAAGAAATGGGGGAATGAGTTACCTGAGATCAGATGGATATGACGGCTGTCCATTTTTGCAATCCAGCCCAAGCTTGGGATATTTCCACTGTAGTTCAGGAAGCCATACATTTTATTTAGTACAATAATTGGGAAGCATTCATCTTTCCTAATGTATTACTTTTTTAACTTAATATATATTTAACCTACTTTTCATATAACTATTCTTTCCCAAGACAGTTTATAGGATACTATATATTAAAGGCGAGACATATATAAGAGAAGGGAAAATGAACCAAAAAGAACAGGCTTGTATATCAGTTCAGTCTAGGCCAGTGGTTCTCAAAGTGGGCGGTACTGGGCATTGGAGCAGTCTAAGGGGGCGTTGGAAGCTCCATATGGAATTAGGGGGTGCCAGGAACCAATCAGTGGGTGGCAGAGGATTCAGCCAGCTCCCATGCTGAGCCTGCGCAATGAGCCAAGGGAGGGGAGGGGCTTCTCACTA
>JANHGC010007708.1:262548-275048 GCA_027560395.1 Boaedon fuliginosus
AGTGCTATTGCTATCCATGTTGTAAGCCGCCCAGAGTCCTTCGGGAATTGGGCGGCATAAAAATGTAATAAATAAAAGTAGTCAAGAGATCATGGAACTCGACCAACATCTTTCAAAATACCTGTTTGGATCCGAATCAATATAATTAGTGAATAGGTTACAACCATAAATCACCACGCAATTTTATTCAATAAAACAACTGTGTTCTTGGCTTTATGCATCCTGCAGTTGCTTTAAAAACAGAAGCAAACATTTCTGGTTTGATCAGGTGTCAGTTCCAGAATGTAGATCAGGTCAATAAATTAACTCCATATTAAAACTATATATTTTTTTTTATTAAGCTTCACTATGGTAAAACAAACGTGCAAGCCTGACTGTGCTTTCTACCTCCTTCCTCTTATACTGCTGTGAATTAGGGAAGTGACATTTTTGCATGCCTGCTACATGGCCTAGGCTTGCCTTGTTGGTTTGGTAAAGGATCTTGACTATTTATGGAAAGGTCAGCCTTTGTACGCCCCATACCCGATGGAGGACAAGAAGAAAAGGACATCCTTGATGATTTTCTGAAATTGTTGGAACAGAGGGCCTATCAGTTTATCAGAAAGGGAAGTGAGGTTCTGTCTAGGATCTTTTAGAGCAGCGGTTCTCAAAGTGGGCGGTGCCTCCCCCTAGTGGGCGTTGGAGCAGTCTAAGGGGGCGTTGGAAGCTCCATAGGGAATTAGGGGGCGCCAGGAACCAATCGGTGGGTGGCAAAGGATTCAGCCAGCTCCCATGCTGAGCCTGCGCAATGAGCCAAGGGAGGGGAGGGGCTTCTCACTAAGAGCTTTCCATGTGGTTGTTAGTGATGCATGGGTCAGACCGGTGCATGGCATATATTCCTGTTCCCTGTGTACTCCCCATTACTTGGGGCTGGCCCAACCCCCACAGTGCCCTAGGCAAGGGGTGGGGCATTCCAGGGTAGGGCTTGGACAGCTCACTCCCCCTGCCCTGGGGGCAGGGCTTGGGCAGCTCAACCCCCCAACCATGGGGGTAGGGCTTGACAGGGGGGCATTTAGCATTCAATTTTTTTCTAATAGGGGTGGTGAACCAACAAAGTTTGAGAAACTGGTCTAGGCTGATCTCTCTTTCCTGATATTTTTGTCCAAATGGGTGTTTGCCATTTGCCTTGTTGATGGAGATGAACTCTAGACTCAGGACATTTATTCAAAGCAAAGCTCAGTGTGTTTATTTGGTAGGGAGGGATGAAGCAGGGAGCTTTCTGGATTGCCCCTTGTGTGGTCAATCTTAAGGTCCAGATTGTGGTTTCCTTGCTACGATCTATTTCCTGAGCTAGGACTACAGTCTCTTAGGGCAGACAGATCAGAATGTGTGCCTGTGAGAAAGTGCCTCTATAAAACAACTCTAAATAATAAGTACACATTCTGTACGGCATCTGTTCATTCTCTGGCTGATGTAAGAAGCCAGTTGGATTTCCTTGCTGTAATCATTTTCCTCGGATGTGGAAGCTTTAGCCAATAAAAGCTGTCTAATGCATATTCAGAAATAGGAAGATTGAATTTGTTGCCAATGCTAAGAGGTAAAAAGAGGTACTGTGTGTTTTTCTTCTGTTCGTCTTTGCTAAAATTCAATTTGTAACAAATATGGCAGTTGAATAAATAACTCTATTAAATTTGAATTGAATAGCATTCTGGAAGACCTTCCCTAAGTAACATAGATTTAGAACACCAAATTTGCTGTTCTAATTAAAATGCTGTCATTTTTTTTAAAATGTAGTTTTACACAAGAAACTGGTTCTAGAGAAGGGGACAGAGTGAAAAGGCCAAAAAAAAACTGTTCAAACAATTCTCGAACAGATTTATACTGTATATTTTATCTTGTTCATTTTCTACTACAAGTGAGTTCAGCTGGAGAATTGGTGGCTTTGGTAATGATCTGTCAAAGAGAATACAAAGTACTGTTAGTTTAAGTTACATTCTACAAAAGATGAGATCAAAGAGCCATGTGTCTGATATGTAAAGTCACATTTTCTCTTCTTTTTTTAATGAGGGAATATCAGAAAGAAATTATTTGGGTCAAACAAATTAATCCATTAGAGGAGGAAAGCCTGTTTACAAGACACCCATCACACTTTGAGAAAAGGTAGTTTTATCCTTGGACTTTTACCAGCACCTATAGTACACCAGGAAATGTAAAAAGGAAAAAAAGAAAATGAACTGTAATTAAACATGACAAAGAAAGTGAGATGATTACTTGGGCAAGAATTCTGGATCTATGCAGAGAAAGATACAACATGCAGATGGGATATTAAAATTCACACAGTGGGAATAAATATAGAAAGGGCTCATTTGACAGAACAGTAGAGATGACAGTCCTTTCACAAGTAACGTGATTAACTCTTAGGAAAGAGATTTTCACTCCAACATAATATGCAGCTGACTTTTTTAGCTTTATTCTGAAGCATACATGGCACATCAAAATCACTTGGAACATCCTCCTCTACAAAATGCTATTTTTCACACAGAGAACGATATAATATGAAGGAAAGAAGCTAGTGTGCTTCCTATTTTTCCTAATGTCTGAAGATGACAATGCCACTTGATGTGTAAAAATCACCATTCTTCTTGGCAAGAGTATCAGTATTTTAATCTGCTAAAGTTCAGAGACTGGAATCCTGCTAATGCACAGCAGGAACAGCAAGCACATGAGATATCCTATATAGTGTCTATGTCACAATATACCAAGTCAGTTAACATAACGACCCATCTGGTCAATCTGATTATTTCATCAAAATAGGGTTTGGTAGTTTGGTGTCTTTTCTTGCTCAAAAAGCATTAAGCTCTTCTGTGAACATCTACTATCTGTAATTACTATAGATCTGATGTTAAATAAAAGGAAATACTCCTTCCTTCAGGTCAGAGGCACCATATCCAAATGTCAAGTTTTATGATAAACTATTCTGAAGTACTAAAAAGAACTGAAGATAATAATACCAATATTACAAAGGGATATACCTAATGTTCCATAAGTGATGGTTGACAAATAATCAGTTTGTCAAGGGTGAAATCATATGGCCAAATAAAATATCAGTGTGCTCTAAGCAGGGGGAAATGATTTTCTCTTTTGATTATATTACATAGCTGAAATCAGCTTCCAGGTGAATGGACTAGGATATTATGATGAAGATGATGATGATGATGATGATGATGATGATGATGATGATGATGATGATGATGATGATGATGATGTGATGATGATGGTAATGATGACTATAAATTCTCATTATCTTCATGTCCATACTTGGTCTTGTGCAAAAGAAGCCAATAACAAAATGTTACTTGTTGCTGTTCTATTACATGAAGCCTAAAATATTGAGCCTTTTGTTTCCCAAAAGAGTGAATATCAGCTATTCATTAATAGAGGATAAAGATAAATCAAGACATTTGCACCATCTCTTGGATTTAAACTAAACTTAGCTACACCTCTACCAATAGTCGCTTTCAGATTGGCCATTCCTTGAAAAGAAGAGCTTCTTTTGCTCCTGTGAAGCACTGGGATTCAACAAAGAACAAGGATTTGTACAAGAAAAGTGGACAGAAACTGTGACCCCACTAGGTAGCCCAGATCACAAAATTAATGGCACAGAAACATATTTTCACCAGTTCTTCTCCCTAAGCTTCTTGTGCATTCTTCATCCCTGCAGAGTATCTTTTCAGGAAGTATCTTGTGCTGATCTAGACTTCCCAAAAGCACAAAGCTGACTCCTTTTTCCTGATAAAAACCCTTTTATTTTAGTTAAAGTGAATTCCACTCCAGCAAAGTCCTGGCCAATAGTCTTTCAAAAATGTTCACAAGTACAGACCTTTATCAGACTTTGAGAACTGCCAGGCCATTATCTTCCAAACACCACTCTGTAGTAGACAATACTTGGCAAGTAGTCAGGAATAGCTCTGGACCTAATGAATTGAACTAATTGTCTCCTGCAAACACCATTTCCCCTTTCACTCCTCTTTATTCCCTATGGGAGGGGCCACCATCCACCTGTGGCTTTACTCCCAAGTTTACCCTTGTTCCTTAGCTGTTCCCTTCTCCTGGCAGCTCTGCACATATGTATACTGAGAACAGGCTCCAGCTGTTCTTCTGCCCCACTGATGTCTAACTCCAAAGGCAGCTGATAAATATGAGACAGCCCTGGCCCCATCTCTGCCTCCAACCCAGAGCACTTATCAGAGCCTTCCGCCACTCCAGGACTAGCCCATGTTCCTCCCCAACCTCCTCACTGTCTGAATCTGCTGCCAGCTCTGCTGGCTGCTGGCGGGCCACAGCATATCTTTTGTATCACCCATTCTAAAAGATTACCTACTTTCCTGTTTAGTTGATATTGTTGACTGCTAATATTCATCTTTATCAGTTTTCCCGACCATAACAGCTTTTGGAAAAATTGGGATAAATATCCCAGAATTCTAACTAGTACATTAGGTGTTCTGGAAAGAATAGCCCCATACATTTGGAAGACAATGTATTGTAATGACTGTTGTACAGTATCTGAATGTAGCTTATTTTTGTGTTAAAATGGTTCAGTTATAGAGTAGGGGTGGGGGTAGTTGATCATGTCTCCATTCAGGCCTTTATGCCTATATATCCATTTCTCTTTTCCTCAGAAATTACAATCCAATAGAACAAATCATGTAATCCCTCTGTAACAGATCCACTGGGACTAAGGAATTAAGCTGACTCTGAGTTCTGAAGTCTGGGATCAAGTTAATAGCAACTGAACCAGTTTGAGCCATATGAGCATCCCAGCTTTGGAGAGAAAGAAAAGCTCTATAAATTGCTGCTGGAGGTAGCATACAAATACAGTTTGCCAGTTAAAGTGGCCTTAACAGCAAGCATGAAGACAGTCAATATTAGGCAATTGTTCTTATGCGTAGTGTGTTATAAGTGCTTCTAAGTGATTGGCAAGGAGGAAAAAAAATCTGTAACCTTGAGGTTATTTTGGATTCTTTCTGCCAAGAGCCCAGGGATCCCTGCAATTGTGCAAGCCAATAAAGGATACCCTGCTCCATCTATTTCCAAACATTTTGGTTCCTTATTTAAGTGAGCATTTTTCCCACAACAGTATGCAACCTGGTATCCTTCCCAAATACTTTTCTACAAGTAGTTTAATGGCTCAGGCACTAAGAACTGTCATTAATTTTCAGGTTAGATATAAAGTCAAATTAAGAAAGTTTGTATGTGCTATATTTGGATATGAGTCAGGCATGAAATATATCTAAGGATAAAACAATATATAGTGGTTTAGGTTTTTTTTAAAAGAGAATTCTGCTGAGTGCAAAATTGCAACCCACTACAATTCCTCTCAGAGGAAATACCTCCTTTAATTAAGGAGATTGTTCCATTTGCCATTTTTGTATGGGGAAATCATACTATCACATTTCCTTATCTATGATAAAAAATAATGTTTTTAGATTAAAAAATCTATGTTTTTTGCAAGTTTGGGAAGACAAGATAGTTATTGGACTTAGAACAATCCTTCCCCAACATGACACATTTAAATTCATTGGGATTTCCATTCCCAGAATTCCAAAGCATATCTACAGTGGCATGGGTCCAAAGTTAAGAACAATTACTTGTTTTATGCAGGTATCAATAGCAATACCAGTGGCACTTAATAATTTATTAGATTTATACCCCGCCTCTCTTCACCCAAAAGGGGAACTCGAGGCGGCCACTTTACAGTGCTTTACAGAGGCAGCACTTTACAGTGCTTTACAGCCCTCTCTAAGTGGTTTACAAAGTCAGCATGTTGACCACAACAATCTGGCTCCTCATTTTATCGACCTTGGAAGGATGGAAGACTGAGTCAACCTTACGCCTGATGAGATTCAAACTGCCAAATTGCAGGCAGCCAATAGTCGGCAGAAGTAGCCTGCAGTACTTCATTCTAACCATTGCCCCACTATGGCTCAGATAGTCCTCAACTTATTGTTACAATTGGGACCAGAGCTTCCATTAATGAAATGAATCACACCCAGTTTTATGTCCTTTCTGCTACAGTTATTAAGCAAATTACCAGAGTCATTAAATCAATCAAGTAGTTGTTAAGCAAATTGGGCCTCACCCATTGACTTTATTTGTCAGAAGTCTCCTGGGAAGGTTGCACCTGGTGAAAACATGACCCCCATGCAACTCTTGTAAATACATGCAAATTTCCAAACTCCCAAATTTTAATCATGTGACCACATGGGGATACCGCAAGTAACCGCAGACGTGAGAATGGGTCATAAGTTACTTTTTTTTAGCAATATCATAACTTTAAATGAATGGTCATAAGTCAAGGATTTCCTATATTTTCTTTTGGAGAATTCATTGCCTTGGGGAAGGACACTGAACAAATAGCAAAATCCAGAATATTTTGATACTTTAAGACCTATTTGATGATCTGTTGAAATATTACAAAAAATAGACTCTTTTTCTTGCATGACAATGAAAAGAGGTTCTGTGTTTTGCCTTAGCAAGGGGTTATATTGCAGGGCAGGCCACAGAGGACTGGAACTATTCTCTTCTGCCATTCGAGTTGCCCTAAGTTTATAACTTGACCTCCATTAAATTACAGAACTGAATTGAAACACCCTTCCTGAATGAGTGATTTGAGGTTTTGTTTATTTTTGGCAATTGAATTATCCTTGCGGGCTGGGAAAGTATAGAAGATTAAATACCAAAAAAGTCCTAAGAGCCTCAACTCTGGGCACAAAATGCCAGCCATTTAAAAATTACAAAGGCAACATATAATTTGCACAGTTGGTAAGGTGGAAAGACTCAATATTGTTAACAGGAGTGGGTTTACCAGTCGGAGTTTCACACTGACGCTACATTATTCTATTTTCACTTCTTTCACAAATCTGAAGAATAGAAAATAGCTACCTTGCTGTTATATTCTCTCAGACTTCACATTGAAGAATTCCTCTACCTTGTTAATTTAATCTTTAAGGGGACCAGATAATGATAATCTTCATTTGTACCTGCCCCATCTATTTAACTAATATTTCTTTTATTTTTTTCCCAATGATAATCTTTCAGGAGGCTGGAGATGCTGCAGGTTAACAATAATAACTTTGCATTTAACAAATGAATCATATTGTGCCTTAGCAACATGATTTTTACAGAAAAAAAGATAAGGTCTAGACACCCACAAACTTTTGAACTATAAAGTATCAGACCCCATTTTAGACTCATCTATCCACAGAATAACACTATGAATATTATTTGAAAATATCAGACATTTGTTAAAGAGGTTTTTTTAATCTTGTATATTTGTCTAGAAATTCAATGATGATGGTATTTATACTCGCAGTGAGAAAGATGGATTTCATTTCCCCCTTTTCAGACCAAGCTAAGAATATTTCCCCTTCTCTGTGTTGGCATAAAATATACTAGAATGAAATTTTCTCTCCTTATTCCTGATCCCTATCTTGACTCTTCCCAGTCCTTTCTGTCACTGGAGTCTCTTCCTAAATTACAGATAACCTATTTTATTTACCTTGTAGATGTCATTATATGCTGTCAGCTTCGGGGGAGGGGAGACAAATACCAATATACATAAAAATGACTTAAGCTTTTCTCATTCATGTACCAGAAAGCAGATTAAAGTACTCTTATTGGAATATATTTCCATATCCCGATAAAAGTACCTTAATCTCCTTTCTGGTACATAAGTGAGAAAAGCTTAAGTCATTTTTCGGTGTATTGGTATTTGTCTTTTCCAGGGCATTTTTACGCATGTCTAAATACTATAATGGCTCCTAAAACTTGAAGATTTATTCATATATGCCACTGGAAATATAGGTACATCAAATGCATATCTCTTCCACAGGCCAATTCTGGATGAATTTAAAGCAAGATAATATAAATAATATTGAACGCTGTAATGAGTAAAAGCTCTCCCAAAGTAGATGAACACCTTCAGACATGTAAATATCACACTTTAGAAAGATAGAATTGGATCCTTTTATCTTCCAGAGCAAAATTTGAAAAAAAATAGGCCTGTAATTCGCAATACTGGTTAGGGTGTATCATTAGGACTATAATGTAGCATTCTTCACGAAGTACATTTTACTGAATTTAATAGGATTTTAGCTTTTTAAAAGATATTATAAATGAGACTACACATCACTAGGAACTCATTTTCCAACTATTTTAAAAATAGTTGCAGGAATTCTTTTAAATAAACTGAAGCAGAATATATAGATGAATAGATACTGATGGACCACTTTTACAAATAATTATACATTTGGTAGTCCAACAAAGCTAAAGCATGCATTGGGGGGGGAAACAGAGCAGAAGCTATGGATAAAATTATTTTGATTTGCTGGGCTCTTTAAACAAAGTATTTGTCCTTCACTTTGCCCTAGAGGCAACCAACATAATGGTCACACCATCCCTTTCTGTAATGTGCTCTTTCTACCAGATAAAGCAGCTAGAATAAGATCTTTCCCAAATGTTAAAATATATGGGTTTCTTCAGAACAAACCTATAGAACTGTAGGCAGCTATTTTCCTAAATGTGTGAGATTTCCATTAGAAAGCAAGTAAGTTTAAATGCCACTGCTCTGTATCTTTTTTTTTTTTAAAAAAAAGAACATTCTTCTTTTTACACTATAAAGCTGCCTTGATACTAATTTTGAGATGGGCTGAGCTGAAGGCCTATCGAGATTTTCTTTCTTGCCACACATATGCATAATATAGTCTCACTTCAGTTTTACAAAGAAATTCAATACTTCAATTCCTGTTCTCCCTAATTTTACCTATATTAACCATATCTATTACACTGGACAAAGAAATAGTATCCATGTTCTAACTAAATTTCATTTATTAAATTAATGTCCATAAGCATATATATGTGATATTACGTATCTTGTTTCTTCTGCAACACAGAGGCAAGACTTTCGTGCTGGTCAGTGCAAATGGTCTTCCTTTTATCATATTGTGATGACAAAAACCTCATTCTGTTCTTCCATTGTTTCATTTTTTTTTGTATGATGATTTTCTACATTTTATGATCTATCTGCAGTTGCAAATTGAGGATGATGGAGATAGATGTCAGTTAGTCTAAAAAAACCCCTCTATTTTTCTTCCATCAATATTTTTCTTCCATGTGCTATATTAGTGGTGTCCTAGTAGGTAATTGATAATAGTGATGTACAGAGAGATTAAGTTATTAGTGAAGCTAACTGGCAGCTGTTAATGTAGGTCTAGCTAATTGTTCATCCTCATTTAGGCCAAGAGCTAATTGTGAATGCTGCTTACCAAGAATTCATTCATTCCCTGAGTTTTATAGGTTGCAATCTGAAAGGACTGTAAATGGCTGTCATTCCCAGGACTAAAATACAAAATATAATAACAGTATAATACAATAATTATTCCATTAGTGCTTCTGTGGAAACAGATTCTACATATTACCCTTCTTATTTTGTTTTCTCATTGTATCTTTTGTTACATTTTCTTTTTTCGGTAGATCCCTGTCTGGACGCATAGTTGGTGGAGTTTGGTGGTTTTTTACTTTGATCATCATTTCATCTTACACAGCCAATTTAGCTGCATTTTTAACAGTAGAGAGGATGGTGTCTCCCATAGAGAGCGCAGAAGACTTGGCCAAGCAAACAGAGATTGCTTATGGGACTTTGGATGCTGGTTCTACTAAAGAATTCTTTCGGGTAAGAGAAATTAGTTCTGATTTTCATGTACGAAAGCAAGACTCCTGCTAGCCCAGGAAATATAGCCCATCTGCCAGATACCATAAATACCCTTGAAACATGGAGTAATTATACGCTTCCACAGATTACTGAGTAATTACACTTAGAAGCATCAAAAGTAATTACCCTGTGACTTGTAGCTCAGGTTTAGAGAATAATAAATACTTAGTTAGCTCTGTAATTTAATGGCACCATTTACAATATGCAAATATATTTAAGTTATTCAACAGTGGCTTACATACCAAGCCACCAAAAGTACACTTCTTTTCTGTGGTCTAGTGTCTTCTGTATCTCACTTATCTCTGTTTTCTTCTGTCTTCCTACTCAAGTTTGTGGACTGCAGTATAGTTCTGTTGCTTTTATTTTCAGTCTGATGGAGTCAGACTATTCCAAGTGGCAGTTGTTTCCCAGGAGGCTTTCCTGTCCCAATATTCTTTAAACACCAGAGATTTGAGGAATTCAAATTGAAACACCTGGTTTACATGTTTTCCATTTTGCCACTAAATTACATTTCCTTTTTAGGATTAGAATTAAGCAAATCTGCTACCACTTCCAACATAATTCCTAGAATCTAGTTTTCACAAAAGCTTTTTTTTTATATTTTTTCTTCTATCTCCCTTCTGCTTGAGGTAATTTTTATCCCATAAAATGTGCCAATGAATGGCACCAATTCATACAATCCATCCATTTCTCTGTTCGCCTCTATAAACCAGCCCCTAATATGAATAATATCCTTTCTTTAGCTGTGCACCGTGTAGGCACACACAGCCCAACAAATTTGTGTCTTCCTTGGTGTATGAATCTCTGCTCTATGTATTAACGCATGCTAAGAGCAGCGGATTTATGCTATTCTGGACAGAGATCTAAAATAGCGGTTTTTGAGAAGATGTGGACGTACATGAAGTCAGCTGAGCCCTCTGTTTTCGTGCCGACAACAGAAGAGGGGATGAAGCGTGTGAGGAGATCCAAAGGGAAGTATGCCTACCTGCTAGAGTCCACCATGAATGAGTACATTGAACAGAGAAAACCATGTGACACCATGAAGGTGGGAGGTAACTTGGATTCCAAAGGCTATGGCATTGCAACGCCAAAAGGTTCACCGCTGAGGTAGGTAGATTGAATGTGTTGCTTCTTTCCCTTCATCCCCAGCAGTTGATGCATCCATAAACATGCTGCTAATTTTCATTACCACAGTATAGCTGATAAAACTGGGGGAGGAAGGAAAATGGAAAAATGATTATGAGCAGGGAAGTTTACTGCCAGACTGCTTCTAAATGGCGGTACAACTTCCAGGATTCCTGAATGCTGTAGCCTCACTCCTATATTTGTTTCTTTGCTAAATTGGCCCAAACTGTAAGAACAAAAGAAATTTGTGACAGCCTGGCTACTGTTTAATGGGGCATTATTTTGAAATAATGTGATTGTTTTCTGGTGTGCATGCCAATCATGTAATATCTATTATATCTCTTCTTTGGTTAAAGAGATTCTAGTAGTAAAAATATTTAGGTTATGTGCATGTCTGAGCAAAGAAATACAAATCTATATAGGACAACTAAATGGAAAAGCTAAGTGTCTTCCTGCTAGGTAGACAACAAAAGGATGAAAGGACAATTATCTCCATTAGCCACTGGTAGAACCTAGTTGATAACATGTACTGTATGCAAATGTTGCAGAAAAAATGTTGTGTTGTCCATAAAATTGTAGACAGAATGTAGCATCCACAATCATAGTACACACAATGCAACTGGCTCAGCAAAAGAAAAGATTACAAACATCCAGCCAACCAAGACAGAAAAGACAATAGCTATGCAGAGAAAAGATATGTAGATGGAATTAGGTAGAAGCTAAGATTGCAGGGATCCACCAGCACTTTTGGTATGGAAAGAATACATATCCCATGCTATTATCCACAAAATCTAATAAAGTAACAGATATGTTACTTTGGATTTTCTCACTACAACCAAGATATTCAGTGGGGGAAAGACAAGAACTGCCAGGGGAAAAAAATCACGGTATAGATATGATTGAACAAAGGATAACATGGAGATTGGACAAAGAACAACGTAGCCAGATGTGAATTCCAATGTTCATTTTCAATGTAAATCCTAAATGTATATTAAAATATTTTCTTTTTTTCTTTAAAGATGCAAATACACATAGTATACCCAACCACAGAAAGAGAGAGAGAAAGAAAGAAACAAATGCTACTGTTGATTTCATCTTCTTTTTCAAAATGTTCTTCTGATATGTCAATAGAGTGGGACAGAAGAATCAGTTAGACATATTTGTTCTTGATTTACTTTCCAGTTCAATAGAAGCAACCAGGAGGGAACATTTTGCTTTTCCATTGGATCTAATGGTGCTTTTTTTTATACATATGACCTCAGTTTCTGTCTCATTATGTTTGTTATTTGTGGTCATTTTAACTGTTTATCTAATGCTATATGCTCTTCAGACAACTTCTGGCATCTACACCACTATCTGTAAATACCCAATTGCATCTTATTTTGTGACTGACTTGAGTATTCCATCTAAGTCAGTATTAATTTAACCATTGAAGTCAATAGGATCATAACGTTATATGTAAGGTATCTAATTTACAAATGATTCCTCAGATATGATGGATCATTTGGGCAGAATCGATGGACATTAGTGATTATTGATTTCAAGTCCTTCTCGCATTTCTAACTAGACACATTTCTACTAGATACAGTAATGTCCCATCATAGTATAATGTTTAAGTTCCAATTAT
>JANHGC010007708.1:280048-282859 GCA_027560395.1 Boaedon fuliginosus
ATGATTCATGTATACATGACTTAATATGATATTGTACATGACTCACCCACCATGTATGGAATGTACTTTCCATCTACTTTAGGGACTGATTCCATTTTTTTTATTTCACCAATAATTAATCATGGAAATAAACAGGAAAATCACTATGAAATAAAATTAAAAATTTAAAGGATGAAAAGATAATGCAGACAATAATAATGTCTGGAAACATAACTCTTGTAATGGCATGTCCAAAAGGAAGAAAACTTTAAACAATGAATGAAGATAAATATACATGTCCCAAGATAATGTTGCAAGATCCAATCTGGATAAATACTTAGGAGCTGAGGACTTGGTAGCACAAGAAAAAAACAGCCAATTGCTGGCCATGAACATGCCAATCAGCCAATAGGAAGGCACCACATAAATATGATGCACAGAATAACCCAAAGCACACATTCTGGTAGAGATAGGTTCCCTGGCGATGGGCTTCAACGGGAGTACGAAAGCTTGAAAAACTAAATCTCTGTTCCCAGCAACTGACCTAGATTGGTCTTGCAACTTTAAACAATGTGTATTTTGCTAAATTCTACTCCATGATATTTGTAGTAGATGCCTCCCTCCCTTCCCTACCCCAACACTAGTCAACAGATATTCAACATAAAATATAATGAAGGCAAAGTTTAACCATCCATAAACAAATATTAATACTGAAATAGGCAACTTATTAGAATATTAAAAACTACAAGAGTTCAATATTCTAATTACAAAGATATGAATATTAAGTTGCATTAAGACCTATAAGTTTTCCTTGTCATTTTTTCTGACATTCAGTTAATCCCTAGAGCCCCAAACTGGGTCAAGCTGCAATCAAAAAATGAAAGAAACCTTCAGTGAAAGAGCTTTGATGTAGGCAGACACAGATTTTGTGCTTCTCATTCTGTCTTGCTCCATCTCTTGTCAACTTCTTTGTTAGCTGTTTTCTCCCAAATGAGGAGATTAATTCCACGCAGACCATTAAATGTCTACATAGAGTATTCCCACATTCTTTTTCCCAACTGACTTATTTTAGTCTACTTCCACCTTCTTGCAATAAGTTAACAAAGAACTTGAATAGAACATGAGCTTGAATAGAACATGATTGAATAGAACATGATTTCCTTTTCTTTCCTATTGTTTATCTAGTTAAGTAAACTAATTCATGCTACTTGCCCTTCTGACTGCATCTGTTTTAAAATCTATGACGGTGCACAAAACTCAGTCAGGTGTCTTCTAGAACCGAATTACCTATACATTAGCTTCATAATATGTAAATACTGTCAGGTACATATTTTTTGCCCATGTCATTTGATCAAAGAGAAAATGCTTTAGAAACTATTGCAAAGGAAAAAAGATTAAAAAAAAAACATTATAAAATGCATATTCTAATATTATAAGTGATAAGGCAACTAAAATATGTCTCTGTCTCCATGTCTGTGAATGCCTGGTCTTTCATCCACAGCTTCCCCATCTTCCTGTGTTAAAATTAAATCCCAACAAAAGCCTTTCCTTAGATTGTTGGTTTGTTTTGCAGTAGTTATAGTACTGTCCCTACTAAGGAGAAATTCTGCCCTTGAGAAATTGGCAAATGAACGTTTCTTCTAGAGAACGTGAAAGAAATTATCCATCCAATTTCTTGGCACATAAATAGCATAAAGAATTTCAAAAGTCTATTTGTTCCTAGCTTTAATATATAATTTATTTCTTCTATTGCCTGTCAGTCCAGTTTCACACTAACATAACAAGTTGTGTACTGTACAGTGCTTGACACCATCATTCAGCATTTCACAGAAGTAGATTTTTTTGCCCGCATTGCTAGTACAGCAAGCCCAGAGGGAATCAACTTGCTCTCTAAAGGATTCTCCTTAACTGAGCATCAAAGGTTTACTCTCGCCAAATCTATGACCCTAAACTCTTGTGTTTTAAAGCAAATTTTGTTTTAGGAGATGGGGGAAAAGAGATCGAGGCAGGCCCCTGACCTGTGAGGTCCCACAAGACTTGATACTCTCATCCCTCATGTTTAAGATCAGCATGAAGCCACTGGTACAGCTATTTATGAACAGCTATCAGTAAACTGACCTCTCAAGGTACTGTTAAATTCTTCTCCCAGGATGATGTTGAGGTCTGGATGGATAGAAACAGGCTTAAACTCAGTACTGACAAGACAGAATGGCTGGGTGTTTCTGATTTTTTCTATACCAAGGGTAATGAGTTCTGGATGGTGGACATGGTGGGAGAGGATGGGCAGGATGGGCGGCTCCCCTAGGGGATTGTGAGGGCCGGCCAATTTCGGTGGTGACTGGGAGAGGCAGATATGGTGGGAGCTGAGGGGTAAGCTGTCATCGGGGAATGTGTACCCGTCAATTGACAGTGGTACCATGTTCCGACCCCTCTGGCTCATCTCAGGGGCCCATTGGTTCAGGAATTCAGGGCCCTGGGCTCTAGCTGTTGCTTTTTAATGCCAGGTTGGTGGTTAATAAAACCCCTCTGGTTCAGGAATTAATCCTGGAGGAGTGGGCCAACCTGGCTTGCATCACTGAGACCTAGCTGGGGCAGGAGATGGGTGTCCCCCTCACCGAAATGTGCCCCACCAGGTTTCAGGCATTGCATCAGTCACAATCCCAGGGCAGGGGCGGGGGGTGTCTGTTATTATCCGTCTGGTTCTCCATCCACGGGAAGGTGCTATCCAGAGATTGTTGGGTGTGAGTCTCTCCTCTTGAAGCTGGACTCAGGGGTTCAGTTGAGCTTGTTGCTGACATACCTGCCTCCCAGCTGCGTTGCAACTGCTCTGCC
>JANHGC010007708.1:282959-301609 GCA_027560395.1 Boaedon fuliginosus
AAGCCATGAAGGGCTTTATAGGTTGTTACTAGCACCTTGAATTTCACCCGGAAGACCACCGGCAACCAATGCAGCTCGCGGAGGATAGGTGTTATTCGGGCGCACTGCATTCAATATCTAGGTCTATATCAAAGAGCAATGTTAAATGCCTCAGTCTGGTTCTCAGTGATGCAGAAGGTGAAAGGAGACCCAGGAAACCTGAGCCTGAAGGACTATTTGTCATAAGACCCCAAGAACAAAATGATGGATAAGCTGCCCCTGATTGAAGAGAAGCAAGCAAGGCCCAGTCGCCATGGCAACGATGCTGGTGTATTTCTCAAAGTCTGGGCTGGCTTCTTACTTTTTACCTGCCAGTCTTCCTCTTCCCTCCGATGTCACTCTCCCTCTGCAGGAGACAAGCTGTGACATTTACACTCCCACTAATAAGCTGGCTGCATGATGGGCAGGCTCCTTGGGAAGGCATCTGTCACAAAGCACAAATGGCAGAGTTCTGCTGCTCCGCAACAGGGTTTTGATTCTCTTGGGCATTATTGTGTGGGATTGGTGCCTTTCCTTCTGCACCGTTGTTATTAATGCTATTAAATCAGGGGTTGGGATGGAAACAGCAAGTAAGGCCTTGTAGAGTCAGGAAGGTAAAGCAAGCCACAGCAGGCAGGAATTACTTCCTTGGCTCTGCAGTGTGTGTTTGTGACCCTGGTGCCAATTTCCAACCAGGAAAAACCGGTGATAGCAAGACAATCATCACTCTCCAAAGAATCTTGTTGCAATTAGAAATTACATCCTTCTATCAGAGAAAATGTGAGAGCCAAAAACCTACGGGAAGCATCAGAAGTACTTTTCCAATATAAATCTACATTGTGACATTATCTCTTTGCATCTGGCTCGGTATCTTTCTGCAGGCAAGCTTCAGCCAGCCTTGGAAATCCTATTTTGCATATTATACCCCTCCCCCCAGTATTGTTGTGAGATTGGGGATTAATAGTCACATGCTCTCTAAAAATGAGACTTGTTCAAGTCTGAATCTTTCTGCAGTTTAAATTAAGATTGACTTAATCTATTAGTCTATTTAAATACAACACATCTCAACATTTTGTGATAATCTCTCCCTGGCACCACACAATTCCATTTAAAGGGTTACAACACTTCTATTCAACTAAACAACTACCACTCAGACTTTAAAAACCTAAAAAAATCCTTGAGATCTGAATGAAATGTAGACACAACTAATCTTGAATGTCTCATTCATTCTTCACATTTCCCCCTTGTCTATGTGCATCCGTGTGTGCATGTTTAATGTAAATATAAAATGAATGCTAATCTAATCCTGCAAAGTAGGTTTATTTTAAAATTATTTTATTAAACAGTAAAAACTAATACTAAAATAGAAAAAAAGAAAAAATCCTATTCTATAATATTTAAAATAGCATCATTTTCCCACAGGAAGGTTTCTTATTGTTACTTTCTGTATCTTATTTCAAAATCATTTCATCCTTAGTCCCTTTGTAAGTTTCCAAAATCAACTTTCCAATCACTGTTTTTTGGGTTGCTCAGGGCAAAAATTATTTTTTTAAGTCCTGAAATTTGCATTTTAAACTTTTGCTAAGGATTCAAGAAAACTCACCCTTGCTGGAAATTTACTGTTCTGAAGATTCTTACTACCTGAAGAGCAATTAACATGCAATAGTACCTATTATGAGCTTGTTTTGTACTGCATTTCCTTACTTCTATCCAAAATTATAAAGTTCTGATGAAAGTTGGTTATACATGAAACCTCTAGAAAGAACTATGATAATATAAAAACTGTAAGCAAGGCATAACCAAGTCACTTTTTACCAGAAATATATATGTACAACACTGTATTGCTGAGAATTCAGAAATAATTGGAAATACTTGCATTTCTCTGAGAAATGTGCACATATGTTAAATCTTTCTGTGCTATTTTTAACTCTGAAAGCCGCTTATAGGAATGTTTTTATGACTTCAAAAATTTATAACATTGTTTTTGGTCTGCTCAAGCACTTTTTATTAGATTTTTCAGGTAAATCCCTCTTACCTGAAAATAATCTCTCTTTTATGCATATAATAACAAAAAGAGAACCAACTCATGAAGTTACTATGGAGAGAAAAGATGTTTAAAATAGGCTTCTAATAAAAGTGTTTAATTGGTGATTAAGAATTCCCATTATCAATAAAACATTGAGTTTTAAAATGCACCATAACATACATGCAAAATCATTTATTAAAGACAGAGGCAATGAAGACAGAACCTCTTAATATCACAACAATAGAGTATTGAACAAAAGGCAAGGAACATGTTAGGATTAAAACAAGCAGTTTTGATTTGTTGCTTAGCAACAGAAATTGCGGGGAAAATAGTCAAAGAAGAGAAGAAGAGGCATTTCTAAGAGAGAGAATTATTTTAGGAGAGGGAAAGTGGAAACTAGTAAATATTAGCTCAAAGTAACTATCTTTTTATCAATAATTGAAGCAACATATGCTAGTTTCCTCCAATCTGTAATGCCCATTAGATATACGGGAGCACAATTCTCATCATCTCAGAATAGACTGAACGATCATAGTTCAGCATGATTGGGGAACAATATCTTGGCAAAAGGTGATCACGCAGTTAGGGGTGATAATTCCAGATGTCTTAGACTTAATCATTTCCAAAGGTTGCAAACGCACTGAAACCTTTAATCAACTTTGTGTGTTTGTTGGGGTAAGGCTATTAGTAAAAAAAAAAACCGAAGTAAATTGAGATGTCTTATGTGTTTTTAAAAGTGGTGACTCCCCAGTACTATCAGGTTAAGCATTCCTTTTGTGTTTGTCAAGTTAAAGTACAACTTTATTCCTTCGTCTCCATCCCTTCTCCCTTTTCCTTTCTTTTGTAGGACAAAACAAGTGCTCTGAGTCTCAGCAACGTGGCCGGGGTTTTCTACATCCTCATCGGTGGTCTTGGACTAGCCATGCTGGTTGCCTTAATCGAGTTTTGTTACAAGTCCAGAAGTGAATCAAAACGGATGAAGGTGGCAACACATTCACAGGCCTTTCACACCTTCTTTAGGATACCAGCCAGCCTCCTAATATGCTTTTAGAAATGGATCCAACAGGATGGTGATTAGGATAGAAAGTCAATATTTTAGGGACAGTGCTGACTTTTATCTGACTTGATCTGTTTAGTGTTCAGCTGAGTGAGGCAGTTTACTGAAAGTGACATGTGGCCAGGATTGTCAAGGGTTAGGGAGTAATATTTTTAATTTGACAACGATTCTGCGACATCCTTATTTCAACAAGTCCCCATCAATCACAACAATTAGCTGTATGGGGTTTTTTTTAGTAAAATTGAAGTGATCTAGGCTAATTGGGCTGGCCTTGGAAAACATTTTCAGAATCCATCCTGATTGGTTAAGAACAGAGTTTGATATCTACAAAAGAGAGAAAACTGCTTTATTCCAGCTTGGTACCTTTTAGTTTGCAATTGTTTACACTGATTAGAAATAACATTTTGTCGTTCCAAGAAGATTCTGTCCAAATGCCAATTTTCAAATGCCAGAGAATAACTAGGGACTATTTGTTTGCAAAGCATGCAGCCAGTCCACACACAATACTGTCTTTCCCCATAGTACAAGTTGCTTTTAGCGGCTCCATGATACTGAGGAAACCCAAAGAAGAGTCTGCTCTGGAAAAGTTCACAGATTTCAAATACGTGTTTTTTGCTGATATGGATAGCTCAGTTAGATAATCTTAAACCTTATCCTTCTTATGCAACTGTGAAGCGGTTACATATCTAAACTTGCTCAGGCTACTCTTACGCTGCCATATGTTTTGAGTATCTCAAAACCAGCTAATTATAGTATCTGCATACTTAATTTCAACACTTTTTGCAAAAAGCTTGGAGATTTTATTTATTAAATGTATATGCTACCCATTTTACTGTCCAACGCATAGCTTTATTTTAAATGTAATATTAATTCCTTTTCCTATGTAGTTTTACTTGGGAGAATCAGAAAAACTTATTGTTGATTTATATTTGTAAGAAGCATCAGGAGCAATACAGCTTTTGCCCTCTTTCAGTTCAGATGTCTAGGAAATAATGGAATATTTAACTTGTGCCTTCCCTGTTGCAACTAATTTTAGTAAGTTCACTTCAGTTTGTAATGAATACCATAAAGACACTTTTTTTTTCAGTACAGCTTTTCCTTTCCCCACTGAGTTTTCTAATGCCATTTACAGAAATGAAGATCTTGATCATGAAATAAGACTTGTGCAAACCAATTTTGCAAATGGCTGGAAAACAGCAATAACCAACCTTCCTAACTGATATGCCACATACTTCAAGATGTCATGTATCTATCTATCTTGATGAGGAAAAGAATCCTAAACGACCATATCTGAACCAAGCATTTTTCTGCCTAACATAGGCATGGAAACTAATCCTCAATCAACAAACTCAAATTCAACCTTTGAATTCAGGGTTTGTTAAAGCAGATAACCAGTTCCTTGCACCATTTGTATAGTTTCTCAGCTTACCTTTGGCTATAATTCTTCGGCAAGAACCAGGCCTTTTCATAACATCAATACATGCAAAACAGAAAGTTCTGAAAGTTTAATCTTTAGAGGATAGTCAAAATATCTATGGAGATTCTGTCATCCAAGTCATGGTTGTACCAAAAGGGCTTTTTCAAAAGGCAACTGGACTTCCTTTGTTTTTGCTTGAAGACTTCATACTTCTTATCTAAGGAACTGAAGAACTGAAGAAGCTTCTTGGATGAGTAGTGAAATGTCTTCAAGCAAAAACAGAAAATCCAGTTGCCTTTTGAAAAAGCACCTTTGGGATAAGTGGTGGGTTTCAACTGGTTCGGCCTGGTTCAACCAAACCAGTTGTTAAAATAATTACCAGTTCAGGGAACCTGTTGTTAAACCAATTCAGCCAAACTAGTAGCTAATTAAATCAGCTGTTTTTGGGCCTAAATTTATGTGCATGTGGTGTGCGCTGCACGCGCATCACCTCAAACCCAAAAACAAAGCTGATTTAGTCACCTTAGGCCCGAAAATTTAGCAACCAGTTTGGCCGAACTGTTAGTTAAATCAGCTGGTTTTTTGGGCCTAAATTGATGCAGGTGAGGCACACGCTGCACATGCATCACCCCAGACCTGAAAACCAGCTGATTTAGTAAACCGGTCACTAAATTTTCGGGCATAAGTTGATGCACACGCATCATGCATTTGATGCACACACATGCACTTTGCACACACGCACACACCGAAAATACCTGCACCAAGTGAACCAGTTGTTAGACCTGTAGGTACCCACCCCTGTATGGGATGATAGTCAAAACTGATAACATACTTAAGATTCTGGTAGACAGTTGATAGTAACAGTATTAAACAATTAACAAAGTAATTATTTGTTCATTAAGGGCAGAACCTGATATTATCCCATGATAACAAGAACTTGGAAAAACAATTTTCAGAAAAGAATTGGCAGGAGGGAGAGAACTTGATTCCCCACTCATGAATACCAATTCCTAACACTTTCTTCCCGTGTTGGAACCTGACCAAGAAAGAGAAATGAAAACCTATTGGGTTATTTGTTTATTTTTTCAGGCAAGAATTAGGAGCTGAGAAAATAATGAAGTCCTATTATGCCCTCTGATTTTTCATATTAATCAACCCCCACCATATTCGTGTTATGTTTAAAAAAATGGGAATCTAAATTTTTAATGCGTCTGGCAGTCATTTGACTCAACAAAAAAAACTTTAAATATGATGCAGTTAATAATTAATTAATGTGATTTTTCATTCACTTTCCAGATGAGCTATGTTCCCTTAATTTGTGACTTATGATAACCTAAACTACATTCAATCCTATAAGAGGATTCATTCATGAGCCTTCCCAAGCTCAAGACATTGAAGACTAGATGTATGTATCTTCTGTGTCTATCTTAAGCCCTGGCGTCCATAAAGCATCTCCTAGTGATAATAAACAAAGCTTCACAACCTGCTGATATCGCTAGAGATAAATATGACTATTAGTAGCAGTCTAATAGGAGTATTTCCTGGATTATATAAACTGTATTTTATATAAAATACAGGAGTATTTCCTGGGTTATATAAACTGTATTTTAGAAACAAACGAATTGGATATAGAAGTTATAAACTTTATTGGAGAAATTATGTATATTTTATTGTCCAACCATTACAAAGGACAGGGGGGAGACCCCCCCTTGTTTCTCTCAAAAAGGGTTTTTGTTTGATCCCACAGCAATCAATCAACGAAGCCATACGGACATCAACCCTCCCCAGAGCATCTGCAGCAGGAACCAGCAGTGGAGAAAATGGACGGGTGGTGAGCCACGATTTTCCCCAAACCATGCAGGAGATTCCATGCATGGGTCACAACTCTGGGATGGCCCTGGGAGCAACGGGATTATAATTGTCCCTTGATGGATCTTCTGGATGAGACCAGGGTCTCCCTTACCCCAGCAAGGGGCCAAAGCAGACCATTCAAGAAAAGGGACAATGCAGTGGATCTTCTAGAAGAAATCAGATCCATTTCCTTTGTTTTCTTTGTGTGTTTGTATGTGTCTGTTTATTTTGCAGTAAATCCACAGGCAGAAGAAAGTACACCCTGTACTGCAATAAGGAGAGGGCAACTGGACTGAACATAATTTGGAGATATCCCTGAGACACGGTTACAGAAACACTGAGGAAGACAGCGCCATTTTGTTTTTAACTTGGTTGTTAATAAGTTCTTAGTGTGTGCAATATATATTTTTATTACTAATTCCCGTGATGTCAGGGTAATATCAGCCCTGCCCTGCTCAAAAGTTTTAAATCAGGTTTAGTTTGGGATGCAAACCATAAATGTCTACACTACTAACAGTGAAAGGGGGGAGGACACTTGGAGCAACAAAATGTGTTAAAAATGTTGCAATGAGCCTGAGTAGGAGTATTGAAGGAGTTCTCCATTTCCCTGTCAAATGGGAAAAGGACTTCTAGGAAAGTTGAAAGAAAAGCCTAACTTGGAGAAAGAAATAGGAAGATTTTTTTTTTAAAGAGAGTTATGTTACGTATTCAAATTTGCAAGATCCCAGTATGTAGAGGTTAGTGCCACCTAATTTGGCACTTATTGCCAATAATTAATTGGTGTTCTTGGAATTTGCATTTAATAGGCTATCACTTGGACAGGTTACCAGCCAGCCAGCTAAGGTGAGGGCTATTTCCTATACATGGGGAAAACCAGGAAAATGTGTTTATTTGTGTGTGTGCGCACACGTTTGTATGCATGTGCATGTGTACACACAAGCACATTTCCTTGTCTGCCTTCTCAAAAATGAATAGGCAAATAACAGCCATTTTCTCATTCTTGCACTTCTGTAAATGTTCCTTCCTGTGGCGATATTTCAGTAGAGAACCCTGCATTGCCAATTAATGTTAAATATCCAAACTATTTTGAATACATTCAGCTTTTTGGTCTTTCTGGAATACATCTAAAGAATATCCCATGGAGTAATTGTGTATATTTACTGACATGAGAATAAATCCAGATTTCATTGAATGATGCCAACAAGGAAATGCATTCACCTAGATTCAGCCTTCCTCAATATTTGCAGCTGGTTTCATTAAAAAAAAACTCAACTAAAATCAGATTCAGGAATCAAATCTTGGCCAGCAACCACATCTACAGTAAAGCCAACAGGTTGGTTTTCCAGCTCATCCATCTTCATGAATGAAAGTGGAACATTCAAAACATACCGGCTGGTACCTTGCTTCCTACTTTGTCTCCGATCCAAAATGCAAGCTTCCAATGAAATTCTGAAATTTACAGAGATGTCCAAAGCACTAGAAGGTGGACTTGTCAACAGTATTTCTCCCAGTCATGTGCATGCTAGCACACCCAATGAAATAAAAGCTCCAACATGAACAATAAACTACTTGAGCAGAGCAGAACACTTTCTACTGAAGATAACTGTGTTAAAGAAGAGTATCTTCCACTTCATCATTAGTCCAGAGGAGGCCCAGCTCTTCTTACATTTCCCTTCCTCATATATGCATTTGCTCATGACTGGATCATAACACCAGATTTTACAAGGGGCTAAACCTTTATCCAAGTGCCAGTGCAAACTCCACAGGGATTTGTAATATCTAAGACCTGCAGATAACAATGTGCAAAACATAAGACTTGCATAGAATGGAGGAAAGATGGTTAAGGCTTCAACACAGGCTATAGACTGAAATGACTTTGTGATGGGATTTGATATGACATGAGTTTTGTTTTTCACAAGTGTGACTAACAACTGGCTGTAAAACAAACATTCATATATCACATATGCTTATAAAGTGTAAGCAGCCACTGAAGTCTGATTTCTAGGAACTGATTTTACCATTCAACACTGTGTTGTTCCACCCACTTCCTCCATTCCTGTTAAGATGGCACTTTCATAAGACTGGCAATATGGAAAATGCTGGTCCCCTTATGAGGGCACAGCATGCCTAATAGCTATTTCTTTCTGTCAGTGCCACTGGAAAGCTTTTGTCTCCATCACTTCATCCAGCTATCTGTCAAGACTCAGATCTCAGCATCTGATATTAACTCTTCAAGGTCTTGTTCTTGGTGTATTATTATTGTTATTATTTTACGTTTGCTTTTGATTATATTTTGAGTTTAATTCTGTGTATGTATTTATGGTGCACCAAATTCACTAAACCGAACCTGCTTTTTTGTTAAGAGAGCTTTTGAGTGTCAAAGACAATCTGATATTTCTGGTAGTCTCAAGAACTTTAAAAGTTCCTGCAACTATCTTCCACCTTAAAACCCAATTTAAGCAGAGTGCAAGAATTTCTTTCTGTATGGTCCAAAAAAAACAAAAAGCCCCATGAAATTTAAAGAAATGCAAAGTCTTTGAAGCAGAACATATCAGTGGCATGCCTAACAATTGTACCAGCCAGGTAATGAATGTGTGGAAGGACAAAGTCTTGATAATAGGACATGGATAATAGGACTCATCGTTAAAATGTTTTTTGATCATTGAAAGGGTGGGAGGAAAGAAAGAGTAATGCTGAAGAAGTGGGGAAATGTTAACTTGTAATATGTATTTTTACTACACTTTTCTTAAATATAGAATAATGGGGATTGGGGAACCCTTAAAGACATTGACATTTTCTCAACAAGAATCCATATTTAACAGTTTTGGCTTTCATTAAATTTTGCTCTTTGGTACCTGGATATATATTTATTTTTTAGTTTACATTTGTTTTCACTCACCATCTTACCGGTCTTTTATTGATGTGAAAAACAAAGAAAGAAATATTGTTGGGGATTTTTTATAATATGAATTCTTTCTCCATTTTTCTTGCTTAACTATGCTGTTTTGTCCCAAGACTGGAATAATGGAAGCAGAACAAAATATGTTGCAGTTAGTGTTTGCAAACCTTTGCCAATACAGAAACCAAGTCACATGTGAATGTGTAAAGCCCTCTAAATTGTAAAAAAAAAAAAAACAGTTCTCAATTCGCAAAATATTGTCTTCAATATTAAGAAAGTATTCTAAATAGTTAAATGGCTATGGAGATTCTCAGTCAACCAGCTTATTGTTGTCCCGAAGGTGCTTTTTCAAGAGGCAATTGGACTTCTGGGGTTTTCTTTGAAGGTGTTTTGTTTCCCATCCAAGAAGCTTCTTTAGCTCTGACTGGATGGTGGGGAATGGAAGGATTTATATTCCTTGCAGACACCTGCCCAGACAAACAACTAGCTGCCTTCAAACATCTTCAAAGAAAAACCAGAAAGTCCAGTTCCCTCTTGAAAAAGGGATATTCTAAATAGTAGATACTGACAAAGTGATGCTACTTGAAACTCCACGCTATAAAACTCAACCTAGTTTCATTTCACACTGAGTCTAAGTTTTGAAAATGGTTTAGGAGCTGGTTGCTCTACTAAATTGTTGCCAGAAACTGATTTGAAATGGACTTTCAATGTAAACACACAAAAACTATATTCACTGGCGAGGTTTTGAAGAATTTTCTGACAATGAAGCAAATCAAATTACACCTCTCAGTAGTAAACAGTTTGTTACAGCCCAATGGTTGCAACTATAACCATTGTTGTCCATTCCTGACTTGAAAGTTTATGATTGTTCCTGCAATTCCCAAACCTCTCAACTAGCAATACCGGTAGTTCTTGCATGGCAATCAGCTGTATGATGTTATATCATGCTAAACTGGATCCTTCTAAATATGTCTAGTAGTCATCGTGGTCTGAAGGTCTGGATGTTGGTTCTAGCTCATCTGGAAGACTGTGGTTTCAGGAAGGCTATTCTAGCTGCACCATTAATAAAATTAGGGACATATCAGTCTATAACCAACCATTTTTTTGTGATTATTCATTCTTAAGAGCAATTATTTCTTGGAATTGAACATATTTCCCAAATAGAGGATCAACCAAATATTTAAAATGGTCAGAAAAAATAGGTAATTATAGTGAAAGTTATTTTGTTTTATACAGTTCTACACTTGAAACAGATTGACACAATTTGGAAAAATACTTAAATACTTAACATATTTAAAATAATTCTGTACTTCAGAAGTTCCAATGTTTAGCTTAGATTCTTAACTATTTGCACAGAATACATAATTATCTTTAAAATGCAGCCCACAGAAAGAGAAAGCTATCCATGTAGTATAAGTTGTCAAAATGACAAAGCAACTTCTATCAACTTATGGAGTCTGTTATTTCTTATACACAGTTCTAGCCTACATATTCAATTTAATATAGCAAATGATCAACATTGGGGCTGCACCTTTCATTCTAGTTCAAGAATTAGCAGCTTTATACAGTGTTACCACATTTGTAGGGTGAACCACACAATAATGGTGCCATACATATTTTAAACGATGAGTGTTTTGTTTTGTTTTGTTTTGTTTTGTTTTGCTGTATGATTGTGTGTTCAATTTATTCTAGGGCTACAATCCTTATCAGGTTTACAAGCAGGCTAGTTCCATAATAAATCAATGGAGCTTAATTCTGTGTGTATCTTATAAGTCAGAAGTGAAAAAAAATGGCACTCCAGATGTTGCTGAATTATAACTCCCAAATATTAAGATGTTCAATGTGTTCAATTAAACTAAGATTTAAAAGTCATCCATACTAGCTATTTACTTAGACTTAAAGCATGGTTTTCTTCTCAGACTGTGGAGTTACATGTTAGATCCAATAAGGAAGTACAGAAATGGCATCCATGGCTGTTTGATTTTGAACGTTTTCTGAGTACCTACAGAATAAATATTTTCTGTTTTCAGAAGGATAAACTATTCTGGCTTTATGGAACCTATTGCTACTGGTGTTATGCATGTGACATTAAAACTATTTGCTTTTATAAAATGATCCAACTATACAGTACAGATCATTCCCTTGGCATCTGCTGTTTCAGGACATTCTCGCATGGAGCATATTTCTTTGTCCCTGTGAATGTATCCTCTAGAAATGTTCCAAATATAATTCCCAGAATTGGGAGGCCACCTGTCTGGAGAAGGCAATTTTGAAATAGTGGATATTCAGTAGTATTTACACAGCTATGGTTCAGTCACAATCCTCTTTATTAAAATGTATCCAGCCACTTGCGAATCCCTTTAAAGTTTCCTGTGTAATTTAGTAGTTTACTTGTGAGCACAGCTGCCTTCCTTGACATAGGTCATGTGTCAGACTAGGCAGTGGGGAATTAGGTAGGTAGATGATGGAAGAGAGAGAGATGGAATTTTAGTGGCTAGTTGAAAATCTGTTAGCCATAGTTGAGCCATAATAACCACGTCGGGAACCTACATTGTCCTTCTATGTAGCTGTCACCAAATTACATTTGCATATCCCATTAATCCATGTTGTCTAGAAGAACTATTGTCCATATACAATAATTCTATCCCATAAACTTTACAGGCTTGTACATTTTATTATTTATTTTGCTTTTATGATTTAAAATGACCTGGGTAGCATACAACTAGACAATAAACTCCAATATAAAATAGAAATTAAGAAAAAAAATTATTGCAGGAACTTCACAACATTTATTATTTTCTAATGTGAGTGAAGAATTATATCTTTGAAAGGCTATAATAGCAAAGCTTGCACAAAAAAACAAACAAACTAGCTTTAGTTTACTCATTATGTCAGCCAAGAAAATTAGTTTAAAAAAAAAACAAAGAAACAAGCAAGCCCTGATATAAAGTGATACGCTCTTTTCTGCTCATCATTCCCCAAGGTCATGTTTTCTAGATATACTTCCATAATATCCTGTTAGATTACCCTTTATTGAAATCAACACATCTGGAGGGTACCATTTGAGGTCTGCCTGTTCCACATCTTCCTACTGTTCCTGTCATGAATGAAGGTGAATATATATGTCCCAGGTATTGTTGCAGGATCTAGTCTGGGTCAGTCACCAGAGATTTTATCTTCTGAGCTTTCAGACTCCTGCTGGAGACCATATACAGGAAAGTACCCTGAGGATGGGCTCCAGCATGAGTTCAAAAGCTCAGAAGATAAAACCTCTGGTCCCAGTGACTGACCCAGATTGAATCTATTCCTGTATTTGGAACAGCAAAACAAAAAACCCTCCATATTTTCCCAGATTTTGGTGCAATAACATGAAGACAAGGGGACCAGAAAGCCCCCAAAACATCAATAACGTTACTGCCTCAAGTGAATTTCTGGCTATTATCTTTAAAATCTTGAATGGTCTAAATCTATTCCTAAATATGTTGAGGAACTCACTTCACCCATAAGTTTCCGCCGCAGATCACCATAAAGATTCCAGGTCGTGGGCTCACCAATTAACACAACTGGGTAGTTAAACATAAGCTTTCTCAGTGGTAGACTTGGAATCGCAGAACAGCCTTGCTACTTAGTACATTTCAGATTCACTGCAAGCATTTTAAAAAGCTATAAAAATGAATTTGCTTGCATTCATCTTTCCCGAGTATATGATTTATGCATGACTTTGAATTCCAACAATATCAAACTTGGCTTGACTTCCACAGTTTTATATTACTTGTGGCTTTTTGTATATTTAGATAAGCTTGTGCTTGAACAACCTTTATTACTAGTAAGTGATTTTATGAGGGGCAGGTCTCAGAGGCAGGATAAAATATACTGTATAAATAAAGTAGTGCTTAACACTTGTTCTCTGACTATGGTCTGCCAACCCCAACTATAAGGCAAGGCTGGTTTGCCAAGTGATTTAAAAATAAAATAAAATAGAGAATGGTATTTTTCCAAATACCTAATCTGATTTGCAAATTTGCAGTTTGTATGTTCTTTCAAAAACTGTTGCCTGACTATGAGTTTGGCTACAGTAAGCAACACTGGAAGTTGACTGTTGCCAATATTACATAAATAATGAAATCCAAATAGGTAATTAGGAGCTCAGAACCTTGAGAAATTTATTTACATTTATTATTGCTCTACCTTTATTTCCCATCCACCCACCTGTGGTTAACCATAGGACAGGGAATTTAAGATTAACTTCTGCTACAATTTATAGCTACATTATTTCCATTCATTCATGGTTCATGAATTCTTCCGAATCACTAGATCAATGAGACTTTATTTTTGATTTATAATGTCTAAACAATGGTAGATTTATAATGTCTAAACAATGGTAGATTTTGTGTTGTCAGACTGAAGGAATTTAGCAAATGTCACATCTTATACTTCCTAGCACAGCAAAATCAGGTAAAAGATATATTTTTCTATGAAAGCGCTATGAAGAACTTCAGAACTGTAAATCTCCAGGTAAAATTCTGTGATTTCACATTTATATCATGATTCATTGTGGTCTTAGCAATTTCTTACTGGGCAGCAGCAGTATGGTGGTTTGTTCAGCATTTGGGAAATTTAAATAAATTGTATCAGAGGATTATCTTTCTCAGTACTAGAACTGCTGTTAAATATGTAGGCTCTTGTTTGTTTAGGAATCTGAAATTATCTGAATTCCTTCTTTAATCTTCAAAGATCATTTATATTTTTATTTACATTTTTTTCCTCTAGGATCACATGCTGAAATACACAATTCTCCTACTCTCATTTTATCTCTGTGTAGTAGGCTAGGTCCCAAAGTTATCCAGTGCACTTAATCATGAAAGAGTATTTATCTGGGGTATTAGCAATCTTTTAAAAATATTTATTAAATATTAATAGAAATATGTAAACAAATATAAAAAGAAAGAATAAAAGTAAAATGCAAATGAATAATTGAAGGATTTGGAAATGTCATGGAAGTTATAATTTTCTTGTATGGGCAGTCCTAATTAAAGACCCAGATATTTTTTCTTCCAGGAAAACAAAATAATACATGTTAAAAATATTTTTTCTGAATTTCTATGGAGATTCTTATGCAAAAGGAATTAGTCTTGGATTATATTGTATGTCTACTTCTGGTGCAAGAAAGATACACCTGAAAATCCTGACTAGTGATGGCTCTGAGCCCACTTCAAACACAGATTCCTCCCAGGGATTCATCAGGCAATTTCCTGATTAGCAGTTTTGGGCACCCTTCAGACTTAAGTAAAATGGCTGCCAGGAAATCAGGAGCAATATAATTTTATAACTCCATGGAAAGCAATGTGTTTGTGAGATGTTTAATTGCTTTAGAGTACACCATGCGAGTACAACTGAACTATGTCAAAGTAGATCTCCACAACTACTATTTTGAATGCGAATGTAGAAATGTCTTCAAAAACATTTGAAGCAACTGAATTGCTAATCAGGAAATTGTCACAAGCTTGAAAATGACAAAATTAAATATGAAAAATACTAGTGATTAGCGCATTAGCTACACATGTAATTTGTTATGGCCTTGGGGCCTCAAGATGCCAATATTGTGGACCAGGAATGATGATGATGAAGTTGCAGACATCCCTCAAACTCCTGGCCTACTACTAGTTTTCTTAAGAGTTTTATAAATGAATAGGAAACTAGCATGCTATAAAGCAAAATACCAGCTTTATAGGTTATCTATATTTCAAGCAATACCTCTAGTCTCCATATAGATGGCATTTTTAAAGATAGGCATTTACCTTCTAATATTATATTGTGAGTGGCCACATCTAGCAATGGATCCTCCTTTTTTATGACAATATCTATCATTCATGTTCAAAATGCCAAATAGCCCCACTGTCCTCAAAAGGGCAAAAGTATTTGGACTAATCTTTTTCATTAGAAAGCCTTCAAAGCTTTTGAAATGTGCATGCTTTTTCAGTGGCAATGTCCTTTTTAAAAAAGTGTTACAGCTGTTTATTTAGAAAGGTCTATATTTGTGCCGGCAAAAATGTTCAGAAGGGAGTTTTTCTTTATAGTGCAATGTGATTTAAAACTTTCATCTAGATTTATCAGCAAATGGTGATACATACATTCCAAAAATGGAAATGTATGATAGATTCAAATAGAATTATTTCCATAAAGAGGTTTCCAAAAAGAAGTTACACAACTCTTGCATGAACTAAGACTAAGGACTTACAAGCCACAGCATTGTGTTTTATTTCTTAACATTACACATCATTCACAAAAGTAGAAGTGAAGAAAAAAACCTTGATCCATAGAAAGCTTCCAGTCTGCACATGAAGGTGTTTCAGGGCCTACATGGCCAAAGGCTTATAATATGAACATATTCCATTGCTTTCTTTACTTTTCATAAAACATTAAAGACATCTTGCTCTGATCTAAAATCTTTATTTCTTTATTTCTGGCTATATGTTAGTGGTTCCTATTGAACCTAGCAGTTTCTACTAAAGAAAAACCATATTTCAGGCAAATTATTGGTTCCATATTGATCAAATTGGTCAAATCATCTCTCTTTGTTTTTGGTATTTCCAGCTGAATCTTCATAATATTTCTTTCCCTAGTGGATCCCCCCTCAAACACAATATTGCAAAGGGTGAAGTGCACATCTATCTTCTCACTCCACACCTTGATTACCAGCCAGGTTGACAATTAGGGCAAAAGACTTGATCTCTCTTTTATTGATATCTTCTCTTATAATGTTGAAAATGGCACTTAACCTTTGAAGGTGTGATAATGCTCTTCATGAATAGAGTAGCTTTATCGTTATTTTTTTCCATGCTCCTCAGTAAGGATACGGTGATGCTTCTTGGATGGTGCTGCCCTGGCGTCATTTTGAAGCAGGTGGCTTGATCTGCAGAATGAGCATAAGAATACCTCAATAGAGCAGGTTAACTTTCTACTAGTAAATTTGAAGTGACTTTGGACAATGCTGGCATCATTGGCTAGGAAATGGAGATGAACACCACCGCCTAGAGTCAAACACAACTGGAAAGGGGAAACCTTTAGCTTTACATTCAAGATAAATGTAGGATCTACACCGATCTCACTTACTGGACAAACTGTTCTAAGACTTTTTAGTTTATCTTACTATTCTTCAGTATATGATCATCAGTGTCAAAAGCAGCATGATTGAGAGCATAATATGTTTGGCGATGGAGGGAGGTAGCTGACCTATGTAGGATTTTGCTTTAAATGTTTGTTTTCAGAATGCTTGTGAGCATTTAATTCTATGCTGAATTAAACAGAACAATTTTGGGTGTTCATATCCAAACCATGTTTTATTTAGATTTGGAATGAAATGGGCTTGAATAAGGCCCTCTCAGGACTCCCAAATTTGTTCTCGAACCGTAACATGTAATGTGTCAGTGTGGCACATTAGATGGAGAGTAATTATATCAATTACATTTAATTTTAATTGAGTTTAAAAATATATGAAATAAATTTAGCTTCACTTATAAATTCAATATAGGTTATAAATCAGTGCCTTAGCCACTACTTTTCTAATTGCAGCACTCAGCACACCACTCAAGAGCTGAAGGTTGCAACTCAGAAAAAGAATGCTTCCCTGATTTCTGAGTTATTGACCGTAGATGGTGATTTTTAAATAGGAAGACATCTCAAGGAAATATGTAGCTGTAGCTAGGATTTGGAAACTTTCACATCCAAACTATATACTCTTCCATTGTTCTAAGAACATTTGCTTTATTTGATTGAAATAGAAACATTCATAGGTATGCATGGCGATGCCAAAAGGACAAAACCTGCATCAGGACATTGTGATATAAACTCTGCCCCCTTACACTTGCACCTCAATATCATGCACAGAAAGTCAGAGTTTATGTCATGTCATTGTGGCCCATGTTTCTTCATTTTCCCTCCTCCTCCATTGTCTAGAAGTTTGTGTACATATTGTATTTTGTCTCCAAGATTCAAGAGATATGTTCATGAGGTATTTTTAATATATAGATTCACCATCACTTTGAGAACTAATACATTAATGTTTGCTCTCTAGCACTTATATTGTTTTTCAAGATAAAATATAAGGTAATAATTTTTTAGGTATCAACAGTGTAAAAACACAAATGTGACAAAGGGTTTCGGGTCTGGGCAAGAATTTACAACAGCATTGATGTGTCTTGTGATAGAGTGGTGTGGTGGCCTAAAGTGGAGCTCGCAAACAGGAAGCTGTGAGTTCGATCCTAGGTAGAGGCAGATATTTTTCTCTCTGGGCACACTGAGAATATATGTGCTGAATATAACTCTGCATTGGCGACAGGAAGGGCATCTGGGCAGTAAACACTCAGCTCCATTCAGTTGCTCAGACTCCACCCAGCAAGGGATTATGGGGTAGTTAATAGGATGATTGATGTGTCTTGTGATGGTGTCAAAGCCTACCACAGTGGGCAAAGCTTTGCCACATTATACAAAAATTATGTTCAGTATGAAGCTGGAAATAAGTGTGTTGTGGTTTGATTCTGGAGTTGCTCTTCCTAGATGAGTTGTCAACCCTTATTATGTCCGTAAACTCCCAGTTGTCCTCAACTCATTTTCCATTATTCTTCATTTTATCTCTTCTTTCAGTTTTACTAGCAAGGATGATTCCTGCAAATCTTTGGAAATATTGATCCTATCTGTGACATTATAAAGGCCATCTCCTGGGACATGATGGCAAATCATTTCCATTCTATTAGCAAGAAAACAGTATGTGCTTGCTGTAGATATTCAGGCAGGCTTGGGTACCATATCGGGATATCCTCCCCCCTCCTGTCATTTAAAAGCACTTGAGTACTGAAAAGGAATGCTGTGTTCTCACAAATAAATCTGGAGGTACTTATATGGCCAGACTAAACCACAACAAAAACTAGTCATTGATTATGCCACTATTGATACAAGGCTTTGATAAAACATGGAACATGGAATGTGAGAAGCATGAATCAAGAACACCTTGAAATAGTCAAAGCGTAAATGAAGCACCCTAAAGTTGTCCTAAAGGTTTTAGAAATAAGTGGACTATTCAGGCCCTTAGATCATATGCAAGAATAGAATGGCAATAATAGTAAAAATATTTTTGGAGCGGCTGTTTAAGTTGTGTGTGGACATTGCATCTATTTGTGATAATTTGAAGAATGTCATGATGTTCTCCTATACAAACAATGCTCCAATTGTGATAAGACCACACTTGAAATATTGCATCCAGTTTTGGTTGCCACAATATGAAAAAGATGTTGAGACTCTAAAAAGAATACAGAGAAGAGCAACAAAGGTGATAAGGGGACTGAAGGCTAAAACATATCAAGAATGGTTGCAGGAATTGTGTATG
>JANHGC010007708.1:330032-341664 GCA_027560395.1 Boaedon fuliginosus
CCTGGTTGCCCTGCCCACCCCACCCTGCCCCTCCCAGGAGTCCCCACACGGCCCATTTTGGATGCCAGGTAAGTATAAGACCCACATTGAGCCCGGGGGAGGCCGTTTTTGCCCTCCCAGAGGCTCAAGGAAAACCTCCAGAGCCCGGGGAGTGTAAAAATACCCACCACTACCATGGTGCAGGAGAATGCACCCCCCTGCCATGCCCGTCCAGCAACCAGGCAAAGAACCAGCTTTTTGAAGCCCACCCCTGCCCTTGACCCCAGAACACTGCAGCCTTCATAAATGTGACTCAGTTGTCAAGCATCTGAATGTAAATCACCTGACCATAGGGATATTGCAACAATCGTTAAGTGTAAAAAATGGTCATAAGAAACTTTTTTCAGTGCCATTGTAACTTCAAACGGTCACTAAGCGAATTGCTGTAAGTCGAGGACTTACCTATACAAGCTACCAAAGGCTGTTACTATAATCAGAATTTGATGGTTCATCATTAATGTAAATGTGCTTTAAAGAGAATACACACTGGCATATTAAGAGTTATAAGTAAGAAATTCATGGACCTTTATTAATCCGAAGTAGCCTTGCCTGCAAACCTGGAGATGGCCAGGGGAAGGGTGCCAGAACTGGGTGAAATCAGTCAGCATCCATTTGCCTCCATTCAAAATTCCACAAAACAAAACCTCTTCATCTATGAATGAGACATCCAGAATAAATGAAAATTACAAAAAGATTCCTCAAAGAACAAAAAACAAAGAGCTTACAGTGTGGAAATGTATACAACAAAGGAAGATAATTATACCAATTAATGTAAAAAAGCTCTCTCTCAGGAAATTACATTTCATGTTCTATAAATCAAAAGCAGCTGGTTAAAAAAGACATTGTGCACTAAGATGGCACATCGGTGTAAATTATTCTTGTTGCTTATTATATATATAATAAAGGGACAAGCAATAAAACCGACACCTCTAGCCTAAGCAAGGCATAAAGGAGAGCTATCTTCATTCCAAGCACCTGGTGGGATTCAAGCTTTATGTTTCACCTTTTTTTACTTCATTGATAGATGGAAGGCAAGATGGGATTTCCAAAGATCAGCAGGGATACCTGATCCCTACTTGTCCAATAAGATTCATTCAATAAGATCAATTCAATAAATAAATATAAATAAATAAAGATAAACAACCCTTGACTTGTCAACAGCCCCTTCAACAGGTTCTTGAAAATTTGACAGGAAACCAAGAATGAGGAGTTGCGTAGAATGATCTATCAGAACTCAGTTCTGATCCTGAAAATGCATTCCTTGACTGAAATGTACTGGGTTATGGTGACTCCTTAAATACATCCATTGTGTTAAGAGGCATTATGATTGCATATTGTCATAAGAATCATAACTGGGCTGTTAAAATCCATCAGGCATCATCAAAATGAGTTTTCTATGCCTCTTTCCTGCCTTAATAGTAATCTGGCTTTTCAGGGACTCTTTAAATGGAGACTAGTGATCCACGTCCTTTAACTAGAGTGGAGCCACTTAGAATGCAAATGCTAAGATTTCTTCCATTGTTTCAGATTTCCCCACATGTTTTTGCTTACTATAGATTGCATTGAATCAAAATAAATGGGGATAAATTGTGTAGGTATAGAATACATCAACTCCTACACCTAAAGGTAAGCATGGTCAAGCTTGGTTCGGACTCAGGTAAAAAACCAGGGAATTCCAAAGTTATAGGCACATGTGTTCCATTAAAAAATAGCATACTTACCTTTCACAGAAGCTGCTTTTGCAAAAAAAAACAGCTGAAGCGTGGCAATTCACACTGCCGCGCTGATCAGCTGGGCTTTGGAAGAAGGAAATAAGGGGTGAGAATTGCACAGGGGCAGGTGGGCAGGCCCAAGCCGAACCAGTTCACACGGACGGCATGAACGGAACTACCATTTCCCAAGAACTGGGCCAAACTGGTAGAATCCCACCCGTGTTTGAGCCTCGGATTAGCTTCATCCACTGGACAGATCACAGCATTCAGACCCATCTTCCTTCAAACAAGCTGCCTAAAAATTTTTGCAAGAAGAATTCAGTCAAAAACATGGCAAATGCCAAGAACAATGAACTGTGATAGCTTATGGGGAGCTATATATATATTTACTGGCTCTCTTCAAAAATCCACATCTTGTTTTGTCTCCTGTGGTTCTAAGTCGATAGTTGAGACACAAGACAAACATAAACCTCATTCCTTCAATCCACACGATTATAGGGTGCAGTTTGTATCTGCAAATACTAAGCACTCTTTAACACTGCAGGTCCTTCTTGCTCATGGAGCAGGTTTTAACCAGTGTTTCTCCACCATAGCAACTTTAAGACATATGGACTTCAGTTCCCAACCAGCAGGGCAACTTTAAGACCTGTGGATTTAAAGAATTCCCAGAATTCTGCAAGTTGAAACCCCACATTTTAAAGTTCCGGAGGTTGAGAAATGCTGCTTCAGTCATCTTTGTTTTGAGTTGCAACCATTGTTAATCTATGGTTTAAAAACTTTTTCAAAATGTTTAGCTAGTCACAAAGAAAATGAAAAAAAACACACATTTGCTGTAGAGAAAGTATGCCTTTCTTTAACAAGAAAGTGAAGAGGCAATAGCAATAAAAACAGGTATGGAGGCAGAGAAGAGCAGTTCTTTTGCAAACCTTTCCCCAGAAAAAAAAGGTGTGTGGGAGTTATCACATAAATTAAAATTTCCCAAACATCTCACAGTTGAACTGCAGAATTGCCTAAAATGACCTGAAACAAATGCAGTTTTTCTCCTATTGAAACGTGGACTTTTGTACAGATGAGCTATCTGCAAAGGCCTGGCATTTCTCTTTTTCCCACCCACTCTCAGCCAGGCACACATGCGTCACTCTCATTCAACTCAATCTTGTCTGCTTTCACTTCTCAGGCACCAAGACAGACCAGAACTACCGGAGAGAAAACAAATGCTGCTTAAAAAGATTGCTCCTGTAGTATGTAGTTCTCTTACTCCCTCTCCTGGTTAGCACTAACTCAGCAGTCTTAATAGTGTATAAAGATATTGCCAGAGTTTGGGTAGGATATGAAGTATGCTGACTATTTTTTTTAAAGATTATATCGGTTATGATATTTTTTTATAAAAAATCTTCATGCATACTCATCTCATGTTCTGCTTCCCATTATACACATACACGCTATACCAGATGGTTACTGTAAGAAGGCATTTATCCTCCCAAACTTCTATTACTTGCTGGTCCATGGTGACCATGGCCATGTTTTTTTTTCCTGGACAATATGAGACTCATTGCACCTATGACCTCCATAAGAGTGGGAAACTAATTAGGTTTCTCTCTCTAACTCACCTCTAGGAGCAAAACTCCAACCATCACCTTTTAGGGAAGATATTGGGAAAGTAGTAGCATGTATGTATTTCATTTTCTCTTATTTTATTTTTATTTTCTTCTTGTGTACACCAAGAGCATACACACCAAAGACAAGTTCCTTGTCTGTTCAATCACACTTGGCCAATAAAGTATTCTATTCTATTCTATTCTATTCTATTCTATTCTATTCTATTCTATTCTATTCTATTCTATTCTATTCTATTCTATCCTATCCTATCCTATCCTATCCTATATTCTATTCTATGTAAGTTACATAAGAACCTAGATCCATGATGGTGAACCTATGGCATGTGTGCTGGAAGTGGCACGCAGAGCCATCCTTCTGGGCACGTGTGTTGGCCTATGCTGGTATTGGCTTGCTTGGAAGCACAGCGCACATGTGCAGGGGCAGTGGAGTGAGGGGTTGCTCTCTCACTCCCCCGCCCATGTGCACGTGACACCCCCACGCTCCCCCACGCCCTGCACCTCCACACATGACCCAAAACACAAGCAAGGCAAAGGGGAGGGCTGGGGGGGGGTTGCATGCACACACATGCACATGGAAGGGTGGTGCAGGGGCACGCAGCCATGCGTGTGTGTGCACACACACACACTTCCAGCAGGCACAGTGGCAAAAGGTTCACCACCACTGTCCTAGATGAAGTATATTATCTGGATTTCTTCCAGTCAGGATTCAGGCATAGGATGATACTGAATCATTTACTGGATGACCTTCACCTGCACTTGGATAGGAAAAGAGTGCCCCTTCTCTCAGGAGCCTCTGGTACCATCAATTGTAGTTATTGTGGCTCGGCAGTGTGTTACAGCTCTGACAGCCGATTTTGATTCAGAGGGAGATCTGGAGTCATAGTCAGATGGAGGGGCTGAACCGGCTGCTGATACTGGGCCTGTGGCTGGGCCGTCCACTAGTTATAAGGGACTTTGGATTGTGACAGCAGTGGAGAGGAGGCACTGAGTGATGCAAAAACTCGGAGGCTAATGAGAAGGCAGCAGCAAAGGAAGGGAAGAAGCCAAACCACAGCTGACCGGTAATTGGCTGCACCCCATAGGTCTTAAAAGGGGTGTAGTTGGAAACAGACTCTTGCAAAGGACAACTGGTTGGTTTGGAAATAACAAGTATCATATCTGGTCTTCATATTGTGGTTTGTTCTAGTCCAAGTAATCCTTGTTTGAGCCTTCAGTGTTGCCTACCTGTCTCTGCATTCCTGTTAAATAATAATAAATATGCTGTAATATGATGAATGATAGTAAGTTGCACATTTCAACCTCAGACAGGGCTGGACATGCTGTAGCTGCACTTAACCGGTGCCTGGGGAATTTGAAGGATTCCCTCACAACACATAGCATTTTTGCAATTTTGGAAATACTCTGGGACATAAAACACCTTATTTTACTTGTTCCCTCTCCATTTTGGAAGAAATTCCTTCCATTTCCATAAGTAAGTATATAAATTTATATTTAGAAGGCTATTCAGGGAAATGTATAGGACACTGATTAAGATTTGCCATGTAACGGAAATATAGAGCCAGTTTGGTTAGTGGTGAAGGCATCAGGCTAGAAAGTGAAAGACCATGAGCTCAGATCCCGCTCAGATCCCACCTTAAACCAGCTAGGTGGTTTGGGCCAGTTGCACCCTCTCTCAGCCCAAGCCACCTCTCAAGATTGTTGTGGGAAAATTACAAGAGGAAGTGTGTTAGATGTGTTTGCCACCTTGACTTATTTGTAAATAAAAATAAAGGCAGGATACAAATAAATACATAATAATAAAGGTGGGATAAAAAAATATAAAACAAAATAAAAATAAATAATTTGATATAATAAGCCACTTTAAGTGAAGACAACAGGTATGATGTCTGATGACTTGGGGATGTGTCTGTATGGGCTATTGAAGGCATTGTTGCCTCATGGTTTGGGTTGTTCTAAGTGTGAGTATCAGAATTGTGATCTAGTATTTTTGATGAGAGGTTACATTTCATAAGGAATATTCAATCCTTAAGAGTTTATCCAGATTTAAAAGAGCATAAAAGAGAGCTTGTCTGTTTTGAATTAACCTTCTTTATTCCTGAGCAAATTCTCCATTCTCTTTTCAAAGGGAAACCACATCAATATCCTCTACACCTGGGCTGTCAAACTCCCAGCACGTGGGCCAGATGCATCATGCACTGGCCACGTCCATGCCCAATTTAGCAAAGGGGGGGGAAAGTCCCGATACATCACGTGATGCCGCTGTGACAATGTGAGTTTGACACCCCTGCTCTACACTGAAACAGCTTCTTAGATTGGTGATTGTTTAATGATATCAGATGGATATTTGATCATTTGCAAACAGCGACCATCACAGATTCCTTTCCATATCACTTCAACCTTTTGTTGACCAGCTAGGTTGGGGAATCAAATGTGACTTGCTGCCTGGTAGTAACTGTTAATGTCCTTATTCTTAGTTGCTGTCCTCTGGTCTCTGTCTGATATGATCCTAATTAATTGCTTCAGAAGAAATTGGATGTCAGAACAGATGGTGGAAAAAGAAGAACAGAAAGAGAAGAGAAACTAAAGCCAAGAAAAACTTAACCAAGAATTTCAGAGAACTATTAGTAGAGATAAGAAGCAGTATTACAATGATCTCTGTAAAGACATCAAAGATATAAACAGACATGGAAAAACAAAGAAAATGTTTTTTAAAATCTCCGATTTCAGAAGAAAGTTCCAACTGTTAATTGGTACATTAAAGAACGCAATTGGCAACTAATTCTGAGAAGATCAAACTGAGATGGAAGGATAACATTGAAAATCTGTATAGCTGGGATGTCAACGTCCAAAATAACTCAGAAGATATTTCGTATTTAATAATACCTCTGATAGTAGAATTTGAAGTCAGATTAGCATTTCAGTCATGACCAAGGCAGAAGGTTAGAGGAATTGACAGAATAACTACATAATCTATTCTATAAATATGGCAAGTAATGGAAGAAGAATGTATAAAAATTCCACTAAAATATGTCAGCAATTCTTTAGAATGTCACGCTGGCCAACAGATTGGAAAAGGTCAGTTAATATACTAATATCAAAGAACGGAGAGTTAACAATGACAGCAAACTATTGCACAATGTCTTACACTATGTTTGCTACAAAATAATGCTTAACAACATTCAACACAGATTAGAGCCCAATATGAAAGTGGAGATACCAGATGTTCAGTTTGGTTCCAGCCAAAAAACACAAGGTATTGCTGATGCATGCTGGATATTGAGAAAAATCAAAGAATACAAAGATAAGTCAATGTTTGTTTCATTGACTTTAGAAGACCTTCAATTGTGTCAACCTTCTCAAGCAATGGAATGTCCTTAAGAAGATATGCTACAATATTAATCTGATAGCTAAAAATGCAATAACAAACTAATGGCAACAAGCTTTGGAATTGGCAGCCTTATAATGTAAGTATCTTCTACTTAAGATCAATGGTAATCATTGCAGTCAAGAAAATTCAAGTGCTCATTCATTACAAAGAAGGCCTTGAAAAAGATATGGAGATGCCCTGATACGTTTCTACCTACAAACACTAGATCACATAGTTTTCCCCATGACACTCTACAGCAGGGATCTTCAAACTTAACATCTTTAAGACTTGTGGACTTAACAGATTAACTGAATTGGAAGTAACCTTGTAGGTCATCTAGTCCAACCCCCTGCCCAAGCAGGAGACCCTACACCATTTCTGACAAATGGCAGTCAAATCTCTTCTTTTATTGTATTTTATTGTTTTTATTATGCTTCATTATTGCCCAGTTCCTGTAACTGTTCTTCATATGTTTTAATCATCCTGGTTGCTCTTCACTGCATTTTTCTAGAGCCTCAACATCTTTTTTTATAGTGTGGTGACCAAAACTGGTTGCAGTACTCTAGGTGTGGTCTTACTAAGCTTTATAGAGTGGTATTAGTACCTCACTTGATCTTGATTGTATCCCTCCGTTAATGCAATTTAGGATTGCATTGGCTTTTTTGGCTGCCACTGCACACTGCTGGCTCATATTTAGCTGGTTGCCCACTAAGATTCCAAGATCCCTCTCATAGTTACTGCTATTAAGCCTGGTTTCATCCAGTCTATATGTGTACTTTTGGGTTTCTTTGCCTAAGTGTAAGACTTTACTTTTCTCTATGTTGAATTGCATTTTGTTAGATAGGGCCCAGTGTTCAAGTCTGTCAAGGTCCATCTGGATCTTGAGCCTATCTTCTAAGGTGTTAGCTATTCCTGCCAGCTTAGTATCATCTGCAAATTCGGTAATTTCCCCTTCTATTCCCTCATCTAAGTCGTATATGAAGATATTGAAGAGTACTGGGCCTAAGATGGAACATTGTGGCACCCCACTGCTTATTTCTCTCCATGTAGACTTAGACCCACTAAGGACTACTCGTTGAGTATGGTTTGTCAGCCAGTTGTGAATCCATCTGGAGGTGATGCTATCTATACCACATTTTTCTAGTTTACCAAGATGTAGGTTGTGGTCTACTTTGTCGAATGCCTTGTTGAAGTCTAAGTATATTATGTCTGCATTATTCCGCTGGTCTACTAATTTAGTCACTATGTTGAAGAATGAAATAAGATTGGTTTGGCATGATCTGTTTTTAATAAATGCGTGCTGACTGCTAGTTATTACTTTACTTGTTTCTAGATGTTGGCAGATCTGTTTTTTTAGTATCTTTTCCAGTATCTTACCAGGTATTGATGTTAGGCTGATTGGTATGTAGTTTTCTGGGTCATTTTTTCCTTTTTTGAAGATGGTAACCACATCAGCTCTTTTCCAAGTTAGGGTTGGAATGTGGGGATGCTACATAGTCATAAGTGTGAGAAATGATCATAAGTCACTTTTTCCCGTGTTGCTGTAACTTTGAACGGTCACTAAATGAATTGTTGTAAGTCGAGGACTACCTGTAGTTTCTATGTTGCTGTCAACACACCTGTAGCGAGCAATCTATGAAATTAACAGGAATTGAGTGCCATTTCGAAGAGACTTGAGTTGAATTTTTTTTTACAGTATAATTGACGTCCTCCTAACTTCCTTGTTCTCCTAGGAAGCTCCGACCATCAACACTACATGCTCGGAGAAGTGACAGACTTGCCTGAGGGGATGTACAACAGCAGGAGGATGAAGGCGACTTCTGACTCTCCTCCAAGGAGCCAGAAAGTCCCACTGAAGGAAAAACTGCACAAATGCCAATATTGTGGGAAGCTCTCTGACTGCCGCTCCCATCTGATTATTCACGAGCGAACCCACACAGGGGAGAAGCCCTACAAATGCTCGTTGTGTGGCAAAGCCTTCAGTATTAAAGGCAGGCACCTCATCCACGAGAGATCTCACACCGGGGAGAAGCCGTACAAATGCTCCGAGTGCGGGAAGAGCTTTGACATTCACTGCAACCTCCTGAGGCACCGGAGAGTTCATACGGGTGAGAAACCCTACCATTGCTCAGACTGCGGCCAGAGTTTCCGGTACAGGCCGCAGTTAGTGATCCATGAAGGGACCCACAAAGGAGGGAAGCCTTATAAATGTGCAGACTGTGGAGAAACCTTCAGTCAGATGCGGCATCTGGTGATACATAAGTGGACTCACATGGCAGAATGGCCTCACAAGTGCGCCATCTGCGGCAAAAGTTTCAATCAAAAGTCGGACCTTATTACGCACACCAGGACCCACACTGGGGAGAAGCCGTATCTCTGCTCAGACTGTGGGAAGAGTTTCATTTCGAGTTGCCAGCTGAAGAAGCATGAGAGGATTCACACCGGGGAGAAACTGTACCAGTGCGCAGAGTGCGGGAAACGTTTTGCTTACAGTTATCACCTCACAACGCACAAGCGGACACACACTGGCGAGAAACCTTATCAGTGCCCAGATTGTGGGAAATGTTTCGCTTACAGTTGTCACCTCACGACGCATAAGCGGATACACACTGGTGAGAAACCATACCGGTGCCCAGATTGTGGGAAATGTTTCATTTCTAGTTCTCACTTCGCTACCCATAAAAGGACGCATACTGGCGAGAAGCCCCACCAGTGTACCTACTGCAGGAAGAGTTTCCTCGAGCGATCGCAGCTTGTCAAACACGAGAGGTGGCACACGGGAGAGAAGCCGTTCGTCTGTTCTGAGTGCGGGAAGAGCTTCCCGCAGAGCCAAGAGCTCAAAAAGCACATGCGGACTCACACCGGCGAAAAGCCATTCGGGTGCCCCGAATGTCAGAAAAAGTTCTCCAGTTCCTCTAATTTGTCCAGGCATCAGAAAATCCATGTGAGGGAGAAGTTGTAATGGGGCGCTTTTAGAGATAAGACGTAGTGTGATCAGAAGAGCTAGATACAGGTAGCCCTCGTTTGAAGTGACAACCAACCTGAAAAAGGAGACTTGCAATCTGGATTCGGAGTTCTGACGGTCGGGCCCGCTCTGCGGTCCCGTGACCAAATTTTGGGCACTTGGCAAGAGTGCAGAGAAGAGCAACAAAGATGATTAGGGGACTGGAGGGTAAAACATGAATAATAGTTGCTGGAGCTGGACGTGCCTAGCTTAGTGAAGAGTAGGACCAAGGGTGACATGATAGCAATCTTTCAATATTTTGAAGGACTGTCACAGAGAGGAGGTGGGTCAACCTATTTTGCAAAGCACCTGAAGGCCAGACAAGGAATACCAGATGGAAACGGAACAAGGAGAGATTCGACCTAGAAATAAGGAAAAAATTTCTAACAGAACAATCAACCAATGGAACAACTTGCCTTCGGAAGTTTTGGGAGCTTCATTGGAAGCTTTCAAGAACAGACTGGACTGCCACCTGTCAGGAATGGTGTACGACAAGGCTGTCCAAAAAATAAAATAAATTAAATGGTGTAGTGTCTGCTGCTTGGGCGGGGGGTTGGACTAGATGACCTACTAGGTCCCTTCCAACTCTTGTTATTTTTATTCAGTTACAAATAGGTGGAGTTAAAATCATTCTTGGCCAGCATGAGTGAAGCTGCCTCTCTTTGAGCTTCTGGCTTGATTGGCACCGTGTCCTAAATCCTTGATAGCCACAGAAAATCAGTCAGAAAATTTTAGGATGTAGAGAGGCTTTGATTTACATTGAAAATCACCCCTACCAAAGGGCAGGAATCTTTAGATCAGTTTTCTACAAATAACTAACCTCCAAGTATTTGGCCCAAGCTATTTGGGAATAGTAAGGCTGAAATCTAACCCATCTGGAAATTGGGGAAGGCTGCTAGCAATTCCACCCTCTAGCAAGCTCTAGACGTTGCAAGAATGAAGATGGAAGGATAATATCTCTCCTATCCAGATCTGATTTGGGAGCAATACTGGTTAATAAATAGACCATCTTACTTTATGGAGTTGTGGGTGCTCCTTCGCTGGAGGTTTTCAAGAAAAGATTAGACAACCATTTATCCGGAATGATATAAGGACTCTTGCCTTGGGCAGTGGGTTGGACTAGAAGACCTCCAAGGTCCCTTCCAGCCCTACAATTCTGTGACATTTGCAGGTATTGTTCCACATTTCATTCTTCTGTTGGATGATGCTTACAATCATTTTAGGGCTGTGCACACACAAACAAAACCTTCATAAATGTTTATGAAGCGCTTCCCTAAAGTTGAGAAGCTACGTAGGATCAAGCTTCACTCTTCAAGTTTTGCTCAGTTGCAAAGATAGGTTGTGAGGATGTTATCCTGCATCCCCAAGACTAACAACTGGCTGGAGCAGTCTATACTTATCTCCATTCTTGCAAAACGAAGCTTCTTCATCAACCACGGTGCCTATTATTGCACCATTGAGAGACCCGAAGGAACAGGTTAGGGATAGATCGTCTTGGACGAAGTCTATCCATATGGTCGCGAAGGACTTTGTTAAGATACAGGTTGTCCTTGACTTAACAACAGTTCATTTAGTGAATGTTTGAAGTTAGAACGGCACTGAAAAATGTGACATGACCATTTTTCAGACTTACGACTGAAGAAAGTTAGCACTCACCCCCCCCTCAGAAGAATGAAATATTTTAGGAAACATTGAAAAGGCAGAATATTATATTTCCCTAAATGAGAAATGGAGAAACATATTTTTTTTCTGAGGCAGGAAATGGACTCAGTCTTTCTTAATAGCCTCAAAGATACTGTGGAAGCTACCTTTTAGAAATGCAGATTTGGTAATCCATTCAAGACAGGATTAAAACCCCAAAGAAGCAAGCATCTAGGATTAATTACATTTG
>JANHGC010007711.1:0-13301 GCA_027560395.1 Boaedon fuliginosus
TCCTAGTTTCAAGTATCGTGGTTTGTCTTAGTTCTAGTATTCTTGTTTGAGCATTCAGTTTTGCATACCTGTCTCTGTGTTCTTGTTAAACCCTGCGTCTCTGGCTTTGGACTAATTAATATTAGTGTCTGTTTGCTATCTGGACAGTTGGTGTTTTGCCCGGAAAAGTGTGGAAGCTTGGCAGAGGCTTTTGGCAAGGTTGAAGTATCTGAGTGATATGAAGAACTTTCTATTGGGGTGTTCAGCAATAAAGGACTCTGGACTTTTAAGGAAGAGCCTCAATCTGTGTGTTACGGGCATGGAACACAACAGGTATATACTCCTGTGGACCAAAATCCCTCAGAAGAAATGGAGTAGCCTTCATAGTCAATAAAAGAGTAGGAAAAGCAATACTGGGATACAATCCCCAAAATGACAGGATGACTTCAGTTCGAATCCAAGGCAAACCATTCAACATCACAGTAGTCCAAGTCTATGCCCCGACCACTGGTGCTGAAGAGGATGAAGTTGACCCATTCTATGAAGCCCTACAACACCTTCTAGAATTAACACCAAAAAATGATGTCCTTATCATCATGGGGGATGGGAAGGCTAAAGGAGGAAGCCAAAGGATAACCGGAATCACAGGCAAGTTTGGCCTTGGAGTACACAATGAAGCCGGGCACAGGCGGGTAGAATTTGGTCAAGAGAACACGATGGTCATAGCAAACCACCCAAGAGAAGACTCTACACATGGACAACACCAGACGGTCAACACGGAAATCAGATTGACTATGTGCTCTGCAGCCAAAGATGGAGAAACTCTATACAGTCAGTAAAAACAAGACCAGGAGCTGACTGTGGCTCAGATCATGAGCTTCTCATTGCAAAATTTAGGCTTAAATTGAAGAAAGTAAGAAAAAGGACTAGACCACTCAGGTATGAACTAAATAATATCCCTGATGAATATACAGTAGAGGTGACAATTAGATTTAAAGAATTAGATCTGATAGACAGAGTGCCTGAAGAACTATGGATGGAGGTCTGCAACATTGTACAAGAGGTAGAGACTAAAACCATCTAAAAGAAAAAGAAATGCAAGAAAACAAAATGGCTGTCTGAAAAACCTTTACAAATAGTTGAGGAAAGAAGGGAAGCAAAAGACAAGGGAGAAAGAGATACACTCAATTGAATGCAGAATTCCAGAGAATAGCTAGAAGAGACAAGAATGCCTTCTTAAATGAACAGTGCAAGCAAATAGAAGAAAACAATAGAATAGGGAGAACCAGGGCTCTCTTCAAGAAAATTGGAAATATGAAGGGAACATTTCATGCACAGATGGGCATGAGAAAGGCCCAAAATGGCAGAGACCTAACAGAGGAAGAAGAGATTAAGAAGAGATGGCAAAATTATACAGAAGAACTATACAGGAATGAGCTTAACATCCCTGATAACTATGATGGGGTGGTCACTGACCTGGAGCCAGACATCTTGGAATGTGAAGTCAAATGGGCCTTAGGAGTCTGAGCAGCAAAACTAGTGAAGCTGACAGTATTTCAACTGAACTATTCAAAATCTTAAAAGACGATGAAGTAAAAGTGCTACTACACTCAATATGCCAGCAAATTTGGAAAACTCAACAGTGGCTACAAGATTGGAAAAGGTCAGTTCACATTCCAATTCCAAAAAAGGCAATGCCAAAGAATGTCAAAACTACCGCACCATCGCACTCATTTCACATGCTAGCCAAGTTATGCACAAAATCCTACAAACTAGGCTCCAGCAGTATGTGGACTGAGAAGCAGTATGTGGACCAAGAAGTACAAGTAGGATTTTGAAGAGGCAGAAGAACTAGAGATCAAATTGACAACATACATTGGATCATGGAGAAAGCTAGGGAGTTCCAGAAAAACATCTACTTCTGCTTAATTGACTATGCTAAAACCTTTGATTGTGTGGAGCACAGCAAATTGTGGCAAGTTCTTAAAGAGATGGGAGTACCAGACCATCTTATTTGTCTCTTGAGAAACCTATATGCAGATCAAGAAGCAACAGTGAGAACTGGACGTGGAATCACTGATTGGTTCAAAATTGAGAAAGGGGTTTGGCAAGGCTGTATACTGTCACCTTGCCTATTTAACTTATATGCAGCCTTTGAATTGGGAGGAGGAAAGGACATGTTCATCTTTGCCCCTGCGAGCATCAGAGACTGAATGGCATGATCTCTGGTGGCCTTCCTTCTTTTAACATTTTTTTGCACAAAGCTGGCAAAATAGCCCCAATTCAGGCCTCCAATTCATCTTCCCCTTGAGATGTAAGGAAGAAGGGCAAAAATAGCAATAGTTTTTTTCAGGACAGGAAAAGGCAGAGGAAAATTGGATGTGTTTTTATGTAGCTGGAAGCAGTGCTGCCTTGAGGGCATGTCCCATCTGGATGAATCAAGAACCACTGAAGAACAATGACCACAAGACCCAATCCTGCTGGATGGCACCACAAGATAACAAAATCAAAAGGACTGAAAGCTTCCAAGAGGTCCAAGGTAATAAGCAGTGTCACACTGTGGCATAGGTCATCCACCACTAAGATGATCAAAGCAGACTAAGAACAAAACCCTGGCTGGAATAAATCCAAGAAATCAGTTTCATCCATATGCATCTGGACCTGGGAGGCCACCACTTTCTCAATTACCTTAATGAAGATTGGAGTATTTGAAGATTAACTTATAATTAGACATTTCTTCCAGTTCAGGGAGAGGTAAAGACAATGGAGATCAATAAAGGACTTACAACTGCTTCCTTTACGCATTCATTTAATAAAGCATTGCACTAAAAAAAAAAGCATTGATTACCTCTCTTAACTATGAGGCTACTCTCAGGCAGTTTACTAGCTAGATAGGGCTAGGATTAAGGAAGTAAGCAATAACCTTCATCTCCCCAAACACACTGACCACATCCTTGAGATCTTCCAGGTGAAAATAATCTAGATGAATGTCACAGAAATTTGTCAGGTTTACCTTCGTATGACCTGTCACAACATTGGGGCCCAAACTAAGGTGAACCTAACTGACTGTAAAGAATGATACAAATTATCTATAGCTATCCTTTGGCTGTTCCAGTTCCCCTTCCCCCTTAAAAAAAACCTTAATGGAGGAGATAAGGTAGTGTGTGGAAAAGTATTACCTACACGTTTTATACTGATGCAGGGAAGTCATTAGAATCTCCCAGGACAAATCAATACTCCAATGAGAATCAGAGAGTATATTGTGATCTTTCAGAATGGCATGCAGTTCATCTTAAGCTCCCTGAGCCGAGAAATATGTACCTTGAGTTTGAGAGGCAAAGCAGAAATGCATGTAAGAAACAAAATGCTGATATATCAACAGAAGAAAGCAAAAGCAAAATTGGTGCAGTATCTGATCCAGAAGAACGAGAAAAAACATACATGGTTTCAAACCTCATGCATTCCCCCCATCAAGTAATTCCATGTATTTACCACAGGAGTGGAAGACAGACTGGAGTCGCTATGTAGCGGCTTTGTGCCAGTCTTTCTTGGGACAGAAAATTTTTTATTGAAAGTTTATCTCTACAAGTACTTAATCAAATTACTAAGATACCAAGTTAAATATCTTTATCATTTTAGGGCAGTGGTTTCAACCTGTGATCCGTGGACCCCTGGGGGGCACGATGTCAACACGGGGTCCACAAAGGCTTGAAGAAATGTTATGATTTAAATCTTGAGTTAAGTCTTGGTGTTCCGTGGCCATGGTCTGTGGACACAATTGGTGTTTAAAGGGGGTCCATGGTGAAGAAAAGGTTGAGAACCACTGTCTTAGGGTAATGCCCCTGCATGGTTTGTTCAACTACACAGAGTAGTTTGTTGCTATTCAAGTTCCCGTGACTCTTTTTCAAGTATGATTGTAACCAAGCAAATAAAGAAAAATGTGAGAGAGAGATTTAAAAATGAATTGCCTCAGGCTGCAAATGTAAAGTTAGCATTTCATTGCAGTCTCAAAATGAAATTAGCCAATATTTCTTAGGTGGTAAATGGTAAAGGTAAGGGTTTCCCTCGCACATACCTGCTAGTCAGTTCCTGACTCTAGGGGGCGGTGCTCATTTCCGTTTCAAAGCCGAAGAGCCAGCACTGTCTGAAGATGTCTCCGTGGTCATGGTACCAGATTATTAATGAAATGTGTTTCCTACTCGACTGTAGAAACAGAAAATGGTTTTTCATTTTTGAGAATGTAAACCTTAATAGGAACCATTCCAAATCCGAAAGTAAAAGTGCTTCTGAAAAAGGGAAGGGGGCGGGAAGGAAATTAAAATGATGTTTTTGTAGGAGATCATCACCACTTTACTTTAAAGTGGGGTAGGCCTCTGACTTAGTCAAGGGATCATTATCATAAACCATTTTAACGGCATCATGGTGACTGACAGAGCCAAGATAAGAGCATGAGAGAAAAATGAAAGAAATCTTTCAGTAAAATCTCTGGAGACTTTCTGAAGCACCTGGCTGTCAGCATTTCTGGATCAAAAGGGAATAACCACACTGCTGAAAAGAAAATACACTGTGACAAACTCATGTTTGCCATTATTGAAAAAAGATTGACTGGTGATTGACTGGAACAATCTACCAACAGGTAAATCTTTTTTTTCCTGAAAAGAGAGCCCCGTGTGTTAAAAGTTCTGCATACATTATAGTAGCTGCTGGGAGCAGATTTTTTCCCCTCTTTCTCCTGAAGCAGATCTAATATTGTCTCATATTGTCTTGGGTAATATAAGTGGTGAAATATCTTTTTCACCACTTCTATTACCCACATGAAGCCCATCAGAGAAGGAACAGAAAACATTTTAGGGTTACTTGAACCAATACTTTGCAGAGACCACATGAAATTAGACTATGGCCTATCCCTGTTCTCAAGGAGTTTATAAGTAACACACTTGAATTTGTAAGGATTCCTCTTGTAACAAGAGGGGCTACCCTTGGCACTACAAACATTATGGGAGGAAATTTCATCTGCCTTTCTTAAATACTTTGCCAGGTTCCCTTTTTTCTTATTCTTGTTGGAGAAAAATTCCTGTGGAAAACCCAGCACCATTCTCAGGTTCAGGACTATTCCCCTACTCATCAGACACAGTTTAAAATCTCCAAAATACCTGTATTCAGAGTCTATGGGTCAAGCACACAATAATATGTTAGGCTATGTTATTTGGGTGAGACTCTGAGCACACACAGAAGTCAGCTTTGGTAGTGTCTTTTAAACCCAAAGAGATAAAGATGTTATATTTGCATTGGCTAAATGGATTATTATATATTTGGTCATCTTCTAACTAATCTGAAAGGTCATTAAATATAGGTTATCTTGCCATGCAAAATGAAGTATCTATAAGGCCTTGGCAACTTAACTATTGATAAGAATGGAAATGTTCAGGTATCTACAGATAGTCCTCAACTTACAACTAAAATTAGTCCTCAACTTAAATTAAAATAAGCCAGCAGTTATGTAAAAAAGAAATAAAGGTAAACAAGGGAAGCCAATTATTAGAGAGGGAGTATTATCTGAATGGAATAAAGCCAAATCCAGAATTTTTAATTATATTAAATTATTAAGCAACAGAAAATGTGGTTGTATTTTTAAATGTTGAATGGGAGTCTTTGAAAAACATAATATGTTTCCTTAAATCTGAACTTCAGGGTGCTTCAGCAGACGCTGTTCTTGATGATATGGGAGAAAGTAAAATGATAAATAACTCCCTAGAAGAGCAGTCCCCACCTTTCTGGCTTGGTGGCACCAATGGAGAGTGGGGAGAGGGGATGGTTCTTTGTGAGTGGTAGCGCACATGCGCACAGCTCCATTTATGCAAGCAGCAGGCATGTGCACCCTCTGCTTGTATAAATGGAGCTTTATGAATGGCCACTGCTGAGGCAAGTGGAGCTGTGCACTCATGCAAACACCCACCATTCATGTAAGTGCCAGCCACTCGCACAAATGGAGCTCTATGCGCCCATGTGGGCATCCACCACTTGCATGACCTGGTTCAAAATGGGCCATGGCCTAGTAGTGGGTTGTGGCCTGGGGTTTGGGGACCCTGGCCCTAGAAGCTGGATAAATCTGGTATAATAAGGAAAAGATGCCTTCAGGGTTGAACTAATTTGTCCTTCAGTTTTGATGTGACCGGTACTTGAGGATGAACAATGACAGGAAAATTATGCCTTTGTGCCAACCATTATAAACCAGTTTCTCCTTCCCCACTAGGCCTCTAGTGGAAGACTGAAAGGGAAACCACCACACTGCTCTGGGTTGGGCTACTAAATGCAGTAAGGGAAACCAAGCATACAAGCCTTTGGAAGTCAGATGCTCAGCTAGGCTCAGTGGGATGCTAGAAGGGCAGCATCAACTGCAGGATTGAAACAAAAATCAACTTTACTAAATGTGCTAAAAGAACATAAGGGTCCATTCAGCCCAAACACACTTAAAAAGAGATTAAAAAATAACAAAAACCCTAATGCAGTTCTAAGTACAACCAATCAATTTCCAATCTTGCCTGAGGTCATCCTCTCCTCATCCAGGACTCCATCCAACTCTCTGAAGATCCAGAGCCCCAAAAATTCCTCCCAACCCTAAATCAGACAGACTCCCCTTCTTTTCACATTGACTCTCAGGAATCACATGATTTCCTCGGCACATTCGGCTGGTTAGTTCTTTAAAAGGCCAACCACTCCCCAATACCTCTAGCCATTTTGAAATGTGTGGAACTGTGCTAAATACATTGTAATACATATATTGCATCTTGACTTTGGTATGTTATTGTTTACCTTGACAGAAAATTAAAACACCTCTTTGCATAGGCAAAGTCTCCTTTAAAAAACCTTCCTTCCAATGGGAATTACTTTTTAAAAAGCTTTGACTGAGAAGCGTTGTACAGAACCAGTAGAGGTCCTGTCTATCTATACTATTTGGGTTCTTTCAAGAACACCATGAACTTTGAATTGAATTTTGATAAATTCCAGTTGAATTGTCCTGCTCTATTTAAAATAATTTTATTTTGAACGGAGGTTTTATTTATTCATACATTTATTTATATCCCTCCTTTTTATTTTTACAACAATCTCAAGGTGGAAAACATATCCAACACACCTTCCTCCTTCTATTTTCCCAACAACAGCTACTCTGTGAGGTGGTCTGAGAGAGAGTGTCTGACCCAAAGTCACCCAGCCTGCCTTTGTGTGTAAGGCAGAACTAGAACTCACACTTTTATAGAGTACACAAGTCAGCAAAGAATTTCCCAACCTTGATAAATTCTAGGTATATGGACTTCTCCCAGAAGAAGTCTCTTAGAATTCCTATCAATAGTTATGGTGGCTGTAAAATTCTGAGATTTAAAGCTTAGCTATCTGGAAATTGTCAAGGTTGGAAAACACTGCACTATAGGATAGGTAGTCAAGGAGTCCTTGGAAAAATAGGATACTGCCTAAGTTTTAAAGAGGAATTTTTGTAAACTGCATATTTATGAGTTGAGGTAATGTGTGACTCACAAGCATCATTTGAACATCATAACAAGCCATGTATGTGTGAGTAATTCTTCAAAGGTCACATTCTGGCAGAAATCATCTTCAAGAAGGGGGATATGCTACTGGGTTCAAATGGATCCGAAACAGCATGCAAGGCTACAGCCAAAAGTGAATTGGCGCAGTTCTTTTTATCACCTTCCCCCCTCTTTTTTTAAACATTTCCATGGGTATTTTAAAATTAGACTATTGCTGCTATCACAGAATCAAGAGAACAAGCTAACTCCTGCAATTTGACCTCTTGTTTCTTTAAAACAGTTCAGAGCAGACTATTATTCTATGTGCTAAAGTTGCTTTTCCTTTCAACTCTTTTATTGCTTATGAACTTAAAGTCATATTCTCTTCTTTCCTATCCTTTTTGCAGCCCAATCAAGTAACTAATTATCACCTTCTACAATACTACGGTGCATGCCAACACTTTATAACTCTCCTGTCTCTTGTAGTTTGCATTTTATTATGAGCTGATGAAGCTGAACACCAGAGCCTTGGACACATTCTCCTTCCTAGTTTTCCTGCTAATTATGGTCATATTTTACTCATTTCTCATCATTTAACCCCATGCATCTTCAGGTTTAAAATTTGTTCTTAGATTTACTACTTTTTGTGAATTACGTAATACTTATGTGGGAAAAAGTTAGAACACAGTTTGAACCCAGTTTGTTTCACAATGAGTTTCTTGTGCTACACCCTCCCACTGATATAGTTATGTCACATTATTTCTGCCAACACATGCAAAATAAGAGGTAGCTTTATGTCTTTGGATGAAAAAGAAGTTGTATTTATAAAATTTGCATATTGATTAAATTGAAGGTCATTGTTGTGAAAAGAAATGTACATAGTGATGTCCAAAGTCATGGAATATGGCATTATTTTATTTTGTAACTTGAAATAAACAAAGATAGTCTTGCCAAATATTTAAAGAAATCTGTTAACAAAATCATTTGGGATGTGTCAGTTTAGATACCCATTAACTTTCTACAGCTAGTGTGATGGTTCAGCTGTCAAGACACTGGGCTTTTCAGCTGGAAAACCAACAACTCAGGTTCAAGACCTGAGAATCATGTGATAGAGTGAGCTCCTGAATTCGCTTAGCTCCTGCCTACTTAGCAGTTCAAAAGCATGCAAATGCGAGTGCCACTTCAATAGGTAGCACTTCAAAGGGGAGGAAACAGCTCTCCATGATGTCATTCTGGCCACATGACCATGGAAATGTCTTCAGACAGCACTGACTCATGGCCTCAAAATGGAGATGAGTAGTACCCCCTATGGTCGGCAATGACTAGTGGAGTAAAATCCTCAGGGACTCCTTTTGTTTCCTTCTTCCTAACTTTGTACAACTACTTTTCTTATGTGGGGAAACCAATTTCTCCTTTTCATTCCAGTGGTGGTAGCATTTTTCATGCAATGTCATCACATTGCAAGATTTTCAGCTCTATGATGGTAATTAATAAAGGAGAAGGCAATGGTGTACAAAATATATGAAAGAGTGCCATATGACAACAGGGTATCACATATATTCTTTTAATATGCCACAGAGAAGAGAGCAACGAAGAAACAACGCTGTTGATAGCAATAGCAGCAAACATCTAGATCTAGCATGAAATGTCAACTGCTAATATAAAATAATATTGAGTTTTGGATAGTGTATCTTATCACATTAATCTTAACTTTCTGTACTTCTTTTAGTGGGAATGCACTCCCTCAGTCACCCGTTGAGGTTACACAATAAAATTGGATCTGATCATTATTGTACCATCCACTTAAATGGATTATCTGTATCATAAACTTTCCCATTCAAGCACTTAATACCAAGAGCAGAGGTGAGGGAGCGGGATACTATGACAATATGGATGTCATCAAGAATTTTTAAAATAGGAAAAATGAACTTCTCCTTCCGCAGCTCCTCAACACTTTGTTTGATTTTATTATTGTTATCTGGAAGTTACTCCAACACATTTAAAGTGCATGTGTTCCATTCCAGGAAAACTATTCATTGCTATCTGTTCGCATGAATACAAATAGTATCACATCAAGCACAGAGGTATTGAATAGCTCTAAGAACTTATAGAGATGATGGGAATTCAGGTGAATGATTCTCCTGGAATAATGGAGATTAGATGCCTCTTCAAGATACAAAGGCCCTTCAATATCTTGATTCTACAATCGTATAATATTTGTTACCAAAGAAGGAAAATCTGCTGGTCTGACAAGGCTCACTCCAATATAAATAAGATCAATAAATAAATATGAATCATATCACTCCAAAAGAAAGCTTTTATATATATGTATTAATAAAAAAAATATGCGTCATTCGCTTTAATATAGCGTTAACCTTTTAATATATTTGTGATCTTTGATAAGATAATTCAATTTACCTTTTAGGATACTATCAACAAAGACTTTAAACACTCAGAAATATCTATTAGAACAAGGGTGTCAAACTCAAGGCCTGCGGGCTGGATCTGCCAAGGGGGTGCTAAGATCTGGGCCACCGGGCCACCCGGGAAACAGCAAAGGACTGGGCCATGGTGCCTCTGCCAGAGAAAACTCAGCTTTTTTTTTGCTGGCAGAGTGCTTGGGTCACCACAGGTGCCTCCAACACGACTGATGTCGAGCTGGCCAACCCTGATGCGGCCCTCAATGAAATCAAGTTTGACACCCCTGTATTTAGAAGATCCATAATTGTGATCTAGTGCATTCCAAAGATATTGGACTTGCTTCCATAACCTACTCAGCAGCAAGGCCAGGTTGACTGAAAATAGACTAGAAATCCAATATATCTGTTCAGCAAGTTGTGCCAGAACATGTCAAACTTAGAAGCATTTCTGGCTATCATCTTGAATGTCCAAATGTCATTTAGCAGAAGACATAGACCTTAAAAGCACTACAGAAAGATAACAGTAGATGTGCTGCTTTCTAGTAACAGCCATCTTTTGGCAGATATCTCAATTCAGAAAGGAATGAAACAGGTTTTATCAATATTTACCATCTTATCTAAAACCAACCTCCCTAAATGTAACAACAGACATCTGGCTGTGTTTCTCTGCTGAGTATGTGGCTATTCTCTTCCTAATTCAGATTGGCTTTAAAATAAATCTATGGGCAGAGAAAGAACACTCATAGTAAACTATAGTAACTATACTAAAATACTATATTTTAATATATTAGTACACTAAACTATACTCAATTCTATTAAAACTCTATTAAAGTCAAAATCCATGTTTTCTCAAAGAGGCTTATACACAGAAACTCCAATGGCATTATGATAATAGTAATAAATAAATAAACATCCAGAGCACTACATGAACAGCAAGGCATTGACAAAATCACCATCATCAACTACAAAAGAAAGCTTTATTTGGAACAGCTTATATCCTGTAACAATACCTTTAACACCATTAGGGCAATAACTTCTGCCTATCGCAGATCCTTAGGAGAGGTAGACAAAAAAGCCAAATCCAATCTAAACATCTGGATGACTGTATGATCAATAGCAACCATAATAAACCAAATTTCTTGACTTAGTATGGAATATGGTGTGAATAAATTCAATTTTTTTTTTGACAAGGCAAGTAACAGCAGTAAAGCCATCCTGGGTTCCTCTCATAGTAAAGGAGGCAAGAACTCTTTAAACACAAATCCATCTCTCAGATGTTATAAAGGTCTCAAGCTGTAATGTAATAAGTTAATGCTCTTAGATATTATCCAGTCCAGATTCTAAAAAGTGTTATCCTGAGTACCTTATAACATGTCAAACAAAGCACTTTGTTTAGAAACTCAGATGATTCCCTTGGATTCCAGAGTCTGATATGTTGGCTGTATTTTTGGTTCAGGTTGTACTTCCTTGGCAACTGCCTGGCTGCGCACCTGTTCTGGATATGAATCTCTCTTTCTGAAAAGCTAGAATTCAGATTTTGCTTCCAGCTCTTGATAATTGTAAGGTCAGCATGATTTTGTACAAGAACCCAACCTGGTGCAAAACATTCTGTTGCGAAGCGAGAAAGTTGTTAAGTGAATTTTGCCCCATTTTAGGACCTTTCTTGCCACCATTGTTAAGTGAACCACTGAAGCTGTTAAGTTAGTATCTTCGTTGTAAAGTGAATCTGGCTTCCCCATTGACTTGAAGATGATCCCATGATCCTGGAACATTGCTACTGGCATAAATTCATGCCAGTTGCCAGGCATCCAGCTTTTCATCACGTGACCATGGGGATGCTGCAATGGTTGTGTGAAAATTGGTCATAAGTCACTGTTATAAGATGAGGACTACCAGTACAAAAAGATAGCTTAAAGGATATTGTATTTCTCAAGTTAAGGGATCTTTTGAATTATATTTACAATACTGCACTATATTTGCTCATGTATCTCTTTTGTTCTAAAGGGGAAAGCAATTTTACTACCGATATTACTGTACATTTAAAATGGGAAAACCATATAAAGACTACATAAATTGGACAGCTCAACATGCAAGAAGCCATTCATATAAATCTATATGACTTTAGTAGTTGACTTCCCCTGTACTTTTATTGTTGCTTTTATTACAGTGAGTATCTTTGAAATACTGTATTCAGAATGGCTCCATTATTTTTAATGGGAGCTCATAACACTTCTATGTATGCAAGTCAATGAAAATGGTTCTATTGAATACTGATGCATCGTTTATTGAATACAGATGAATGCCTCTGATGTATCTCTCTTGGGGTGTCAAGAATAACATTGAATTTGAGAGATTTTTGCATTACCAGTGTTCAAAATCGCTACAGCATACAGTATCTCTAAGATAGCAAAAATGGTCCGTGCAAATTGCAGACCTGCAGAGGCTGAAATGAAGATGGCCCTCTCTCTCTTCCCTGCTCAAAAAACCCCAACTCATTGTTTTTGGACTTTTATAATTGTTTAGAAAAGTCCTTCTCTCCTTTCTTGAAAAATCATCTGCTTGAGTCATCACCTACAGTCTCAAGTTATAAAGTCCAAATACATATTTTCTATCTCAACTGAATTAGATCAGTGCCCAGTTACAGTATATCCATTGCCATCCATTTCAGCTGTTTCACCCACTCACTTGCAGATATATGAAACACTGTTCTAAAATATTTCCCCATTTTCTTGAACATTTCCCTGAGAATTTGATTATGTGCTATAAAGTTAATGTCAGCTCTTAGACCTTGGAATAATTTTATTGTCACTTTGAATGTACACTAATTGGGATACATTAAACTGAAATTTCATTGCATACAGCTCTCAAAAAGTCACCACCTCCAATATGCACTACATAAACATGACAAAATAATAAATACAAAATTATGCATATACCCACATATATTATATGATACGGAGAAACAACACAATCTAGTTGAGATGTATTCATATTGATGGTGATAAAATGAATCTTGCAGGTTCACCAGAAGGATGGCAAAGAGAACAAAGTTGTTACAGAATCTGGTAGTCCTGCTATAGATACTTCAAAACCTCTTCCCAACAGAAACAGACCATAAAGTGAGTGTGTGGGGTCTCTAAGAATGCTTTGAGGACTAAGCGTAATGAGACTGGATAGTGCAGTGGTTAAATGCAGTACTGAAGACTCTGCTGACTTGTTCAGCAGGTTGTCAGATCGAATCCCACCTGGCTCAAGGTTGATTCAACCTTCCATCCTTATAAAAGTCAGTAAAACGAGGACCGAGATTGTTTGGGGGCAATATGCTGACTCTGTAACTGCTTGGGGAGTGTTGTAAAGCTCTGATAAGCAGTATATAACA
>JANHGC010007713.1:16231-27001 GCA_027560395.1 Boaedon fuliginosus
AGGCAGGCAAGGCAAGGCAAGGCAAGGCAAGGCAAGGCAAGGCGCAGAGCCCCTGCCATCTCGCCCATCCCAAAGCGGGACTGCCAGCCAACCTTTAGGGCTGCTCTCCCTTCCGCTCCCGTTGTCTGATGCCCTGCCGGGACAAGAGGCGGGAGGCACCAGGGCCTTTTCGAGGGTGCCCTTTCTCCCCTTATTTTACCCAAAATAAGGGGAGTAGAATTTTGGGACAACCCCCCCCCCCAGTGCTTTTCTCACAACCCTAACAAAGGGGTGTGTGAAATTTGGGGAAATTTTGTGCAGAATTGAATTCTTGTATAGGGCACATACAAACTCCTCGCTCTGTTTTATATATATAGATATTTGCCAAAGGAGGGGTTTTTTTTCTGAATCCTTTCCTTTCAGGCAATTGACTTGGATTGGACCATGATTTGGAATAAATTTGCACTTAACAATCATAATGGTAAATTTCTGATTGGCAGAAAATAGGAGCTATTCCTTCTGAGTAAAGAAGTGATCTGGGTATGAAAAGTAGATGAGAATTATATACAGAGGTCATTGGGTATAAAAATCAGAGCTCATCATGGAAATAAAAAATTAATTCTTATTTATATTGTGTCTGATGCTTAATAGTACAGGGCATGTATACTTTATATAGAAGAGCATTTGCATAAACTAAGCATTCACACAACATTCAGTCTGTGTACATTTGTGCAAGAGTGGGATGCTAGGAAGATTGATCCTTTGATTACAAAGCAATGGTAGAAAGATTCTTCCTTTTTAAAAGGGAGAAAATTGAAAAGGCTTTATGTTTTAGGGTTCTTTTTTTAGTTTTGATGGAGAGAATTCCAATTAAAAGGAATTAAATAAGAAACATGCTGGAAAAAAATTTAATGCTTGGTTTAAATTTTCTTTGCATTGCACTTTTAAAGATTTTATTTGATAATTTATGGAATTAAATCTGACTGGTAAAAAAGCTGATGAGATTTTGTCTATTTTCTTAGCTCTGGTGTCTTGCATCTTACAAAGATGGTAGCATTGGAGCAAAAAATGTTTGTTTTGCTACACCGTTACTATTGATGAATGTTCTCTCTTTTCATCTGGCTTCAAGAAGAAAACATGAATTAAACATTAATTGAACTATATTGAGTGCCAAGTGAAAAAATCTTATTGGAGATGCTACATGGTGCACATAGCTTCAGGGGAGAGTGCTGTTTCTTCATTGATTATTTCAGTCAGAAAATACACTAGTTGACAGAATGCTGTACTGATGTGATAATATTTATTCCTCTAAAAACTTCTAGAATGTGAAATGACACATTATCCAATGTTGCATTATCTGTCTATATGAGATGTAAACAGCACACTTGTTCCTGTTTCATACCAATAATAATTTACTACATCTATATTAGTCTTTTTCATATTTGAAAGAACCATCTTTTAATGATTTGTAGATATGAGTATTAAGTGTCTGGTTTTTCTTATCCAGTAATGAGAAGCTGGATATTTCTGAGAGGGTTGTAAGCAATGTATAAGAGCATCTTGTTTTCCCCCATGCATTGAGGATTCAGAGGCATTCTGATTTGGATAGAATAAAATTCAACAATTTATTGATTGATCAGTCTTGCAATTGTATCAATAAGATAAAAGAAAACTAAAATACATAATCTGGTTCTAGGATAAAATAGATGGTAGGTAATAAAGTGATAAAATACATATGTAATAATACAATGAGTGAGCAATCAGATAAATGAATTTCCTTTGCAAGAACTTTGATAGAATATAGTTAGCTATTGTAGTAAACAGACATAATAGTCCAATTACAGAAAGAGAGAAAGAGAGAGAGAGAGAGAGAGAGAGAGAGAGAGAGAGAGAGAATAAGTGAATGAGCGAGTGCTTCCTGGTTTTAAGGCACCAAGATAGAAACTGCTGTAAATTCAAGTATCACCTGAGTTCCACTTGAGAGATGAAAGCCAACAGAATGAATATAAATGAGGAACTGGCATGTATTAGTTGAGACCTGACTCAGAGAGATTGTTGCTCACTCTGAAATATGCCCGATCAGTTTAGGGTTTGATATGAACAGACTCTAGGGCAGGGGAGGGGGGATAGCTGTAGTCATCTTCCATGGTGGGATTTAGCCGGTTCGCATCAGTTTGCCTGAACTGGTAGCTAACCATGGTGGTCTGGTTGGCCTCCTGGTGCTGGTCGAGACCAGGGGGGTGATGCCTCATTGGCCCCGGATAGCATGGCTGACTTGGGAATTGGAAGTGGCTGTGGCAGTTTTGGGACTCCCAAGCAGCTCAAGCAGAGCTTCATGCATCCGCAGGAGCCTCTTCGCCCACCTGAGACAGAGCCTCCGGGCACCAGCACCACCTCAGGTACTGCACTCCATCACTTCATTGCATCACCCCTGCCCCCCCAAACCACTTCACTCCCAGCATCCTGTGTCCGACATCCATTGCCTGCATGGTTGGGAAGCCACATGGTCATGCTGGCTGGAAAGATGCTCCTAGCATCCTGGCTGGGAGGCTGCTTGCCCGCATGGCCGGAAAGCTGCATGGCCACGCTGGCTGAGAAGCTGCATGGCTGCACTGCTAGGAGGATGCTCCCCCCCCCAGCCAGGAAGCCGCATGGCTGTGCTGTTGGGGAAGATGCCTGCCTGGCTGAGAAGCCACATGGCCGTGCTGGCTGGGAGCACACTCTCCCTCGTGGCCAGGAAGCTGCATGGCCTCGCTGGCCTGGAGGACGCTCCCAGCATCCTGGCTGGGAGGCTGCTTGCCCTCATGGCTGGGAAGCTGAAGGGCCATACTGGCCGGGAAGCTGCATGGCCACACTGGCTGAGAAGCCTCATGGCTGCACTGCCAGGAGGATGCTTACCCACCCAGCCAGGAAGCCACATGGCCGTGCTGACCAGGAAGATGTTTGTTCACCTGGCCGGGAGGACCCTCACCTGCCTGGATGAGAAGCCACAGGGCCCCACTGGCTGGGAAGACGCTTGCCCGCTTGGCCAGGAGGATGCTTGCTTGCCTGGCTGGGAAGCCACAGGGCTGTGCTGGCTGGGAGAACGTTTTTTCCTCTGGCCGGGAGGCTGCATTTCCACATTAACCATGGAGAGGTTCGCCTGCCTGGGCAGGAAGCTGCATGGCTACACTGGCTGGAAGGACACTTGCCCTCCTAGTCAGGAGGCTGCTCACCTGCCTGGCCAGGGTCAGAAGAGAGGATTCCCTGTGGGACAGAAGTTTTGTCTAGAAAGAAAAGCATACAGAAACCAGTTTGATCATAAGGTATCCAAATGTTATGTCCCATATTTCCCAAAACTAGAAATTTTTAAATTGCATATTTGTAGTATAAGTACATAAGTAGATTTGTTTTATTATTTAGTAGAAACAAATTAAATTAACAATGAATAAGTAGGGGGTGGGAAATTTAGAGGAGTTGAAATTGCTGTTTACTACTTACATTACTTTGAATTTAGAATGAAAATAAAAATATTGGACCCTGTTTCCACACAATTACTTTGTACTTTATTCTCCAATTATGTAAATAAGCTCATGTGATAACTTTTCCTACAAACTGTTCATGTTGACTATTTTGATAGGCTCTCTAAATTTGCAGAAAGGGTCCTCTGAGAAGGGTGGATTTGCAGTATTAAAAAAAAAGACAGAGAATGGTGGTTTAATGATCGATCTATATGCTATACCAATTATCTGAGGCCTGGGGCTGCCATTTGTACCACCCAGAAGGCCAATGTATGGGACTTTGCTAGTTGCTTGGCAATTTATCTATCCCACCTGCATTTATATATTCTTCAAAATATGTTTAAACTTTTTTAAAAAATGGGAAGCTGACTTGCCACAGAACAAAACACTATCCTCCGGAAAAATCATTTATTTCTTTATTTATATTCCATCATTGTTTGTAATTTAAAGCAGCAAACACTCCAAATATCCCTCCTCCCCCTCCTATTTTCTATCACTCACTCACTCTCTCAATCCATATATCATTTACTTTACTTTCCCTTCCATCCTTCTCCCTTCCCCTCCCTATTCCTTTCTTCCTTTCTTTCTCTTCCTTTCTTTCTCATCCTTTCTCTTTCTTTCCATCCTTTGCGTGTTCTTTTTCCACAGCCAGTTTTCTTTAGGGCATTTCCCCAACACTGACTGGTCCCTCCTTGTCATACTCTGCTTTTAAAATAAAATCCTGTTGTTTCTGGGTCTTCCTTAATCTTCCATTTAGGTCTTCAAATCAAAATCACTTTTCATCTCTCCCACCCACCAGACTTTAATTGATTGTGGAAAAAAATGGACCTACCCAAATATTACTCTTTAAAGGTTTGATTTAAAAACTTGGCATTATCAACATTATGATAAGTGTGATATGTTTGGCATATCTTGATCTATCCTTGTGGCATTTCTTTTCATCCTTCTATTTCCATTTAAAATGTATTTTAGACTAGGAGGCAATGTTTCTCTGACTTCAGAGTATGGATCATCTTGAAGGACATGTATTTTCTACAGAAAATACAGAGCAATCTGAGTGATAATCTGATTGAGAAAATTGGCAAAAAGTAAATGAGGGGGATTCAGAAGAAAAATGAATTACTGTAAAGTTTGTGTTGTGAAGTTGACCTAGAAATTCTATTTGCAGCTGTCTTTAAAAGAATATATTCAGTAACTTGGTACTTGTGCAGATATACTGAGATACAGCCTCCTGTGTTTATTTGTACAGTTGGCATTGATAGAAAGAACAGCAAATCCTTTCATGGAAACACAGCTGGAGTTCAGAACACTGCTGACAGCCTTTCAGAGAACTGCTAATATATAATGCAAGACTTGTAACAAATTGCAGCTTAGAATTTGGATTGAAAGAGAAATAAGCTACAGTGGCAATAATAATATTTTTGGGGAAAAGGTGTTCTACTCTGTGATGGGCAAGTAGCAGATTACCATTCATTTGGTTTGGAACTAGGCCACTTAACTCAGATGATCTACAGTTAATCCACTGGGTAGATAAAATTTAAAATTTGGCCAGTGTGAATTAACAAAACAATATTTTAGATGATATTAGCACTGACAGTGTGATAGACCAATTATGTTTTATTTGCTGCAGAAATCTGAACGAGCTTCTTGTCTGTTATTAATGGTGAAGAGACCACAGTGGAGCACCCGAAACTCAGTTTAAACTCTAAAGCATTGGGTATTCAACCTTTTGGCTTGCTTGGGCTTCATTGAGTGATTGAGAAATTCTCTTGGACTGCATATAAAATATATAATATAGTTAATGTATATAAATCACATAATGTTAAATGTTTTTGATGTTGTGGGGCCTCATTACTAGCTGTCCAGGAATATATGTTGCTTGCAGGCCATAGGACATGCCTATTGTAGGACATGCCTATTGGACATGCCTATTGTAGAAGAAACTTCTAATTCTGATTAGGTGGTGAAGATAAGAAATTAAATGCATGAACTCTTTTCCAACTATTTTAAGACCTGGTTCCATTACTCATCTAAAATATTTTGATGTTCTCTTTTGTGTTATTTATTTATTTATTTGATTTATACCCCGCCTCATTTCTCCGGTCAAGGGAACTCGAGACGGCTCAGAAATATCATACAAATTCAATAAATACAAGATAAAAATACTAAGCAATCAACCAAACATTTAAAAAGACCAAACATTCAAGAAAAGGGGGGGGGGAGGTAGTTAATTCCAGGCCCGCCGACACAGCCAGGTCTTCATAGCTTTTCGGAAGGCCAACAAGGTGGAAGCAGTCCTAATCTCCGGGGAAAGCTGATTCCAAAGGGCTGGTGCTGCCACAGAGAAAGCTTTAGCACGGCCCACCAGCCAACATTGTTTGGCTGACGGGACCCTTAGCAAGCCGACTCTGTGGGGCCTAACTGGGCCCACAGTTATGTTAATTCACATGCAATTTCATATATTTCATTTATTACTTTATTGGCTATTTTGATTTATACTAATCTTTCTGACATAGGTAATTTTAGAATGGCTAAAATATAAAACCACCTCCAAAATATAGTCAGTGTGCAACAAAGCAATAGCATTCAGACTTTTATACTGCTCTACAGTGCTTTTCAGCACTCTCTAAGCAGTTTAGAGAGTCAGCATACTGCTCACAACCATCTTGGTCCTCATTGTAAGGATGGAAGACTAAGTCAGCCTTGAGCCAGTCTGGATTGAGGCAATCAAACTCCTGGCAGTGTGAGCAGAGCTAGCCTGCAATACTGTATTCCAACCCATGTGCCACCATGACTCATGGTGGCCGTGAGTAGCAAAAAAATAAAATAAAAAGACAGGACTACGGTATACTGAATAAAAATGATATGCTGTGTGACTCTCTCTAATAATGATAGGAATAACAAACTGAAGGTTATGTTAAATTTTAGAAATGATTTCAACACTAAAATGAAATTGATGAAAAAACTGTTTTTTGAGGAAGATCCAAGGAACATGCATATCTTCAATTCTCTAGACAATCACTTCAGGATTGTAGGGTATATTGACAATGTTAGTTACATATTAAGATATCAAAAGGAAGTGATACATTCTGTTCCCTAACAACAGCAGGATAGAAATAATGTGATTTAAAATAGAAAAGTATACTCAGATCACATCTACACAGCTGTTTTGCTGTCTTCCACACCTATTCAGGGAGCAGTCACTGTAATTCTGCTGGAATGGTCTGTACTACACTGTTGTCCATGCAGCGTTAACAAGAACTGTGCTTCATGTTTCCCTGGGCAGAAATTTCAGCACCAAGTATCTAGAAAGTGAAAAAAATCTCCAATTGGCATGCTCTGGTTAGTCAGTGAATTGCATTTTTTTTCTTTTTCCTTTATGCTATATAATCAACTGATTGATTTTTTAAAATTACTTGACTGATATATCAACAACTAAGTAGGAACAAAGATGATTATCCAATGATTATCTGGATTTTTGCAGCCAAAATGGAGCCAGTGGATAAATGTTGATGAAGAACTGGAATTTAAGAAAGGGGCTTAGCTTTAGAGGTTGGTACTGAAACTGTGAGCTCCTCTTGGAATATAATGTCAAGAGAAAAAACAAGGAGCCAAGGCATTCCTGGGAGCACTAGCTCCTGGGAAGAGAATTGACAACTAAACAGACTGCAGAAGTAAAGGAAATTGGCCTTGGGGGTGGAGAAAAGGCTTGGGATAGTGCAGTTATTGTCTTTTTTTCTGCCAAATAAAGCAGAGAGACAGGCAAGGAGATTAGCGACCAGATTAAAGGAAGATCACAGGGAACTGGCAAAACCAATTGGAATGACAAAATTGCTGGCGCAGAGCACTTTACTTCATTTAATAGAATCATAGAATTGGAAGGGGCCTAAGAGGCCATCAAGTCAAATCATGTATGCTGCAGGATTCACTAGACCAGTATTTCTCAAACTTCTTGGTTCACCGCCCCCTTTGAGAAAAAATTGAATGGTCAATGTCCCCCTGCCAAGCCCCACCCCCAAGATGGGGAGGTGAGCTTCCCAAGCCCTGCCCCCAGGGCAGGGAGGTGAGCTTCCCAAGCCCCACCCCCAGGGCATTTGGGTGAGCTGCTCAAGCCCTGCCCTGGAATGCCCCGCCCCTTGCCTAGGGCACTGCTGTGGGTTGGGCCAACTCCTAGTAATGGTGAGGACATAGAAGACAGGAATATACGTCGTGCTGGCACCGCTCTGACCCACACATTGCTAACAACCATGCTGGAAACTCTCAGTGAGAAGTCCCTCCCCTCCCTTGGCTCATTGCACAGGTGCAGCATGGGAGCTGGCTGAATCCTTTGCCGCCCACCGATTGGTTCCTGGCGCTCCCTAATTCCACATGGAGCTTCCAATGCCCCCTTAGACTGCTCCAACGCCCACTAGGGGCAGTATCGCCCACTTTGAGAACCACTTCACTAGACCATCTCTGATAGATGATATTCAGCCTGTTTGAAAAAATCTTGGAAGGGGAGGAAGCCCCTCCTTGGGATAAGCTATCGTGGTAATTGATATCTCTTGCTGTCAAGGCTTTCTTAATGTCCAATCTGTATAAACATCCTTAAAGTTTCATCCCATCAGTTCTGTGCCTATTCTTTGGCATAAATGAATCCTCTGCAGTGTGATAGCCCTTCAGGTATTTGAAGATGTCTCCTTTCAACCTTCTTTTCTTCAAGCTAAATTTGTTTATTTATTAGATTTATTGGACATTCATCTTACCATAGGATAACTCTGGGCAGCCAATAAATACATATATCTAGGTCTTTTACCTAGTCTTCATAGGATTGGTTTCTAGTCCTTTCACCATCTTGATAGTTCTTCTCTGGATTTGTTTCAGTTTATTAAAGTATTTTATTAATTTGGGATGTGCATAAGTGAACATAATACTCCAAGTGAAACCTGACCAAGGAAGAGTAGAGCTGGATAACTATTTCCTACAGTCCAAACGCTACGGTCCTTTAGACATGCTTCAAGATGTTGTTGACCTTTTTTCAACTGCATTAGATGCTGGGAAATGTTGAACTTGTGGTCCATTAATACACCCAAATCCTTCTCACATATACTTCTCTTCAACATATTTTGTGCAGTTTAGTTTTTCTTACCTTATTAAATCCAATTCTATAAGACTATTTATAAATAAACTGTCAGCATGCTTTTTTACAATTTTTGGGTTGGAAGCTGACATTTAAATTTTAGTTTAGGCTGCTATTATACTGGGGACTTAGTCTAGAAATAAGTCTATTGTATAAGTTTTATGCATACAATAGATTTCTCTGCTACTGTATCAAAGACAATTTGTTAGGCTTCTGATGAAAATGGCTATTCATTGCTCACATTTGATGAGTAGGTAGGCTTTATCTAATTACTGTTTCGTTGAACCAAAGATACAGTAGGATGATTTTCACTGATGATTTTAACTATAGATTTAAATTTTCATTGAAATCACTGTGTTGGATGGATTATGATCCATGATTTGATAATATATTCATATTTTATCAATGAAATATTTGTGATATAAACTCTACTTCATTTTATGGTATTTATAACACAATGTCTAAGGCAGATGTGAGGAAAACAATTTAGGAATTATAAGTCAGGTTAGAAAATCTGTAGCTTTCCAGATGTTTCTAAAACTGAATTTCCACTATTTATTCAAAACATTGCCCTGTAGTTACAGAAACCAGTTGGGTGATTTTGGGCCAGTCATCTACCCAACCCATCTCATGGGCTAGTTGCTGAAGGGAAAATAAAAGGAGGAAGCACTCTATGGCATTTTGAGTTCTATGCAAAATATAGACAGGATGTAAATCTAATAAATGAATGAAATGAATAAATAAATAAATAAATATATTATGGTGATATTAAAATATGCAGAAAATAAATAGAAAATTGTTGCTCCATGAGGTGATTGAGCTGATTTCATGCAAAACCTTTGAGAGTCAAGTCACCGTCATACTACTGCTAAATAGTATTTCCCTATTACCTCTTCATAATATTTTATTTATTACTGCTCATCTTGAAATATACTGTAAAATATGGCTGAATGAAAAGAGGTGAGACAAAGCAGGAATACTTGCTAGCAGAGGAACAGAGCTGTGGATCTTCAGGAGGGAAAAAAAACTAAATATGTTGCAATTTTATATATGCCACATTGGAGCTACTAATAAATTAATTCAACTTCAAATTAAATTTCTGATGTGGGACCAGGCAGGTCCAGAGTTTGAACTATTATGAAGTTTTTTGTGTTCTTAGTCATAGACTTTGATAGATATAATGGGTTACATTTTCAATCTAAAAAAATAATAATTTGAGAAAATAACAGCCCTCATGAATGAGGCCCAAGACTTATTTAGTATAGCTTTCTGAATCACTTGATGCACCCAAGAGTGATAGCATTTTTCACTGTTCTCTAGCAGCTATCATTTGAGGCTTTTGAATCTGGAAGAATCATGACTAATAACTGTTGATAGAACTGTGTGAATTTGTCTGATTCTTTTCTCCAAGGAAACAATTGATGCCTCTAAACATTGTCTGTTGGGGAATGAATTGGATAAAGAATAACAAAGATGCTGTTTTTACTTGTCAGAAGAAAATTAGATATGAGGATCACTTTAATGGGTTACATCCTCCTAGCAAGATTATATTCAAAGGCCGTTTCTAGATACTCAGTTGTTGCTGGATTTCTAGAAAAAGGACTATGAAAATTTGGGTATTTGTGCACTTCTGGCTAATACACAAAATAAATATTTTCTTGCAATGTCTAGATTTATGCTTTTAGTTAGAACACATGGAGATGTTACAGTACATTATATGTCAGGTTACTTTTGAAAAATCAATATATGATATCAAAATCTTGTAATATTTTATTCAGCTACCTACACCAATTTTTTTCAATCTTGGCAACATTAATAAATGTGAAATTCCACTCCCAGAATTCCTAGGCAGTATGCTGACTAAGGAATTCTGGAAGTTGAAGTTCATATTTGTTCAAGCTGTTATGATTGAGAAACATTGCCACTCTGATTGTTTTAAAATTTTGGCATTAATCCTTAAAGCCATAAATGACCAATCATTTTAAGATATTGGCATTAAAAATCTTGTCTGAATAGCTGCCTTTACTTTTATAAAATATATAAATCTTTTTGGATATTTGGTTTTACTGTTTCTATATTTTAGAACTCTCAAAGTATGGAAGTCTAAAAGGATGTTTAGCCTTTCAGGCTTCCATAAGTTGAGCATCTTTCCACATTTTAGAGAAAAGCTAA
>JANHGC010007714.1:11666-21707 GCA_027560395.1 Boaedon fuliginosus
CTAACTAACTAACTAACTAACTAACTAACTAAATAAATAAATAAATAAATAAATAAATAAATAAATAAATAAATAATTTTGGACTGGTAAGCACATTTGAAAAGCTGAGAGAATATCTTGGGTGTCCTTAAAAATAACTTCCAGAAATAGGTGAGTCAATGGGCCTAGAACCTGTTTAACAGAAGACTTCAGCAACTCTAATACTCTCCCACCCCATATGCTTTAAATCACTTTAACTTCCCCAAGGCTTATGCTTATAAATGTATTTATTTAATTTGCTTTTATGTCATTTCCATGTAATCTTTCCAGATATAGGGCTTCGGGTTTTCAATTTGAAGCTTATAAACATCTACGTGCTTCATATCAGTTACATTCAGAGACATAAATATATAAAGGTCCTTGAGGCATCCACTGCCTGCTAATGGCACAGTCTATTTGCCTGTGAAAAGAACACATATATTCTAATATCCTTGACCATAGAATAGAGATGAAAGGAAAGCTAATCTAAATATTTTTACTTTTTACTATTAGTGATTGACAATACAACTTGGAAATTATCACAGTGAACAGTTAATGCATCAAAGCAATAATTGTATCTGTATGTATGTAGTATAATGTAATTGTTTACTTACACTATCTCCTACAGCATTGGTAGATAATATTTCCAATTTTTGTTGAAGAATAAGTTGAATAATTTTGATCTCAGCATGGGTGTTATTAATATAAGTTGAATGTATTTGCAATGATATAATTAAATTTTCTGTTTTTAAGTGCCGTTTTGGAATTAGTTTATTCATCTCTCATTGATTAGCAATGTCTAATTTTTGTAGTAAATTATGAAAAAAGTATTTGAAAATATTGTGAAAAGACATAATCCATTTAGGATGTTTTGGCTATGACTCCTGTAATATTTTTGAGATTATTTCAGTATGCTATTTTATTTGTTTCCTCTGTCAGATTCTCTGATTTAATAAATCATAGACTCATGGATCCATTAACCTTTAAATACAACTACTTTTCTCAGTTCAGGAATCCAAATTAAATCATCCCTGGCAGATTGCCTCTGCCTGAACACACCCAGTGAAAAGATTTTCATCACCTTTTGGATATTAATTTTACTATCAATCTGCTGATATTGTTAGAAAGGTTTTTTTTCTGGCATTCATGCTGTATGAAATATTTCTTCTTGCTTAGAATTGTCATTCAATGTTATAATTTCTGCCTTTTTTGTTACCTTTAGTACGTCACCATCTTCATTAAGCAGTTGGTATACAGATTGTCTTCCTTTCCTTTGGAGCACATTTAAACAAAGCCTTTATGTTATTCTTAACATCTTTCACCAACTTCCACTCATTGTATTATAAACTTTTGCTCTTCTGCCACTAGCTCTGCAGTTTTATATTATTTATTCTTCTTTTATGACCTGGTCCTCTTTCCATTTCGTACATATAATATTTTTCATGAAGGAGCAATGGACAAAATAGCTCCATTGCAATTCCTGATGCATCAGTACAAACTTGTTACCACTGTACATCTTTTGAATTATGTTTGGATTTTTCAACATGGTCCATTTGAGCTTATAATGGGAATGCAGCATCCAAATGTGATATTTTAAGCAATCAACATTTTAGCATGTATAAAAGATAGTAAAGTTATACAGAATATAAATGTGTAGAAAATGAAGTTGTGGAGTTCAGCCTATTTTAACTATGAGACAGATGCCCTAGAAATAGCTAAATTTGGTATAAGGATAGCCAGTTCATGATTTGGGAAACAGAGCTGTTGCTTACAGAATGTGCCTTCTAGTATGAATTAATAAGTATTGTACTCTTAAGTGTATGTAAGATAATTTCCTTCATTCATATATTTGAATCCTACCACCTCTTAATATGTCAGATGTACAGTACATATTCAAAAGAATAATTGCTAAAGTGTTCCCTTTATTAATGATAGTTTCTTCTGTGTTTTGATTTCGAAACAAGTAGAAGCCCAAAACTGATAATATCACAACATTTTGGTTTTCACAGCCTGCATAAAAGTAGATAAGCATCATAATGTGTCAACTGAATTGCTATGCAATATTTTATATTGAATCATCTGTTCCATTAACATTTGATGTTGATTTATAATTCTAATTTTGGTGGGATCATCATGTTGCCAGAATCTTTGTAATTTTTTTGTAATTTTTGTATGTTCACATTTACTTTTAACGCAGTTTAATCTATTTTTGTTCAGTGAGTTCTCATTACATTAGGACAGCTCTCCATTCTCCTTACGATGCTCTGTAAAGATTTTCTTCTAGCATATAGTAACTTTTCCTATCCCATTTTCATGCATTGTACTTGAGTTGATTACCAAACAGCAGCATGGGAAACCAGCTTTCAAAATAGTGGTTATGAACATGTCAATTAGTCTTCATTAAAATGCTTTCAAAAATCCAGATCACTCTTCTTAGCATAGAAATTGGGATAAAATACAGCTGTAAAATAAGGGGAAAACAACCAACAAAAGGCAGCTGCATAGATTTGTGGTTTTATTATTACTTTGGAGGGGGATTTTTTTATTGAAGGAAAGAAGTATAATAACAAGGTCCTAATACTCAATCACGTAAGGCATAAAAGCTCAAAATGTATAAAAGATGGGAAATGCAGTGATATCAAGAAAGTTATATCTACTTTTTTTTTTAGAAATTGTAATTTTTGTGAATGGAGCAAGCCCAGGTTCAACTCAGCACCTAATTAAGAAAACTGACTTCAATTATTTAATGTCCTAGTTGAAATGTAAAAAAAATACCACCGGGCAGTAAGACAGAATGCAGGTGCAAATCTATCCATAAGTCAATATGCTCATGTAGTTTTTCCATGGTCATTATCTATTAGCAGTGTTTATGATTCAGGTTTATTGGCTGTGGTCCTAACAACAGTTGTCCTTTGCTGGTTACTGTGGCTGGCATCTTCAGAGGAAAAATAGTCTGCTCTGCAGACCACAGGCAACTGAACATGGACTGCCTGGGCTCTTATCTTTGTAGAAAGCCAGCTCTTTGGCCTAAAAGTGATTTGTGGATTTGAGAGTTGCTAAACTCTCAAAACAAGTTAGCTGCCAGTAATCCCAGCCTTATAGAAAGTAGGCCTATTATAGCCTAGTCACAATATGTTATTGCAGAGAGACCGTGGATTCTGCTTCATCCTTAGAGGAGAACTCTCCAGAGGAAGGTGGGATATATCCAGGGATGGGTTTCTCCCGGTTCGCTAGTTACCCGCTTTGTGGACGTGCTTCTAATTTGGCTGTCAAAAGCGCGCTGCATGGAATCACCTTCAAAATCTTCGTGGTATTCTGAAAACACTCTGATCCAACAGCTGTGCAGTGGCACAGCCGAATTGGAAGCGCATCCACAAAGCGGGTACCCAGCGAACTGGGAGAAACCTATCCCTGGATATATAGGCACTATGTGATTAAGAACAGGAGTGAATGCTATTCACAATACTATATTCATGTACATTAAAAACTGTTAAAAGCATTTCTTTATTTATATTCCACCTTTATTATTGTTGCAAATAACTCACGGTAGCAAACACATCCAGTACATGTTCCTCTTCCTATTTTCCTATTTTCCTGTTTAGCTCACAATAACATGCAAGCAAATAATTAGCAGCAGAATGTCAGTGGGTAAAGGGCTAAAAAAAAGACTGTTTAAACAATGAAGTTACCAAGTTAATGAAATGGAAGGGGAACAAGAATGGGAATGGAAATATTAGTAGTTGAAGTAAAAAGAGTGGAAGAATGAGGATTGATAGGAAGGATAAGAAAGGACAAGTATGCAAGTCAAGCTCTTGCCTCACTCTGTAAAAAAACTCAACATTTGTGCTCACATGAGAACAAGCTGGAAGCATAAATCAAGGTTTATTTGAACCACCCAAAGTCTGTGTTTAGCTAATAAAGTTTCCAAACAGTTTACATACATGACACTGTGAAAGCAAAGTTGCCTTTATCATTTTTATTTTGGCCTATCTGCATCCTACAGAATGCTCAAATCTCTTAGCATCACAAGTTTTCAAACTGAGTCTTGATTATCTCACAGGAAATGTTACTGTGCTTAAACTACAGATTATTTTCACACCCTCAATTGCAATATTTTAGTAAAGGAAACAGAAGCTTTGGTATATTCAGTATAAGAAATTAATACTACTAAACCAAACAAAGATCCAGACAAATAATTGAAAATCAAATACAACTGATGGCAGTAAACATTATTCTTATAAATGGAAGTATTGGCTTAACAAAGTCTTAGATTGAGTATATAATATTTTAAAATAATTTCTAGCTGCTTTGGAAATGTTAGACTTTAGACTCAAATTAGAAGCATGGATTTATTCCATCTTAATTAAAATGGCCTTAAGAAAAAATTACAGTTTATACCAGGCCATTGAAGTGAAATTTTCTTCATTATCAATAAAAGTACATGCACAGATACAAAGGAGAAAAGAGGGCCTTTTTTCAGTTCAAGAAAAGATCATCTGGTTTGGAAATAATTAAGACGTCATAGGATAAGGGTTAAGACATTAAAAATTAAGAATGATTGCAGTTGAGGTTTGCTAGTTGAAAAAACAGTGATATTTATTTAATGCAGTATTTTAGGAACTGATTTCCCTTTCCACTTGGTATACTTATTTCATGTACTGACCACAAAATTCATTAGTCTGAATCTGTGAACCCTTTTGTGGTGGCAGGGAGCCAAGCCCTAGATATTTGGGAGTGGATGAAAATGCCAAGATATACAATATGCAATTTCTGTGTTTAGTGTGGTCATGAGAATGCAGATTGTGTCCATAGGGCTGGAGGGGAATTTCCCAACTCTGACTCTTCATTTCTGGAGGATAAAAAGAAAGCTTGTCTTTATCCCATTTTTATTGAGGATGTCTTTTCAGCTCACTTATGGTTAGCTTTTCTTCAAATATCTTTGCTAAATCCTTCAAATGTCTGTGAGGATTTTTTTTTTCCATTTTAGAGGAAAATGCATTCTAGGGAAACTTTTTGTGCTGTAGAGGCTGGAAACTTCTAGAGAAAGAGACTGTCTAGGAAATAAAACTCCAACATATCAATTTTTTGGACTATTTCAAAAATGGTCAGGAAAAATAAATAGTTAAAAAGCCTGCCTCCTCATATACAGTATCAGTCTGTTGTTTTTACCTCTGCTTTATCGGTTACTGAAACAGCAAAGTTCAAGTGGAAGATATGGTAATTCTGTTAATTCACTGAAATTTAGTTCAGCAAAAGATGAGGATTTAAAGTTCCACCAAAATAACTCTCCTTTATGTCATCTGGAAAATATCCAGATAACCACATAGCTGACTGTATAAATGTGAGCAATCTTAGAAGCTCCATTCCAAGTACAGCATCATGTGTTGTGTGGAAACTTTGGAGAGAGGCATGTAGGGCACTCGCCTAATACTGTGGGCAGTTCCTTAAAGCAGGGTTTCTCAATCTTGGCAACAAAGTAACCTTGAGCTGTGAGGTAGATGGCATGGCAAATAAATATGATAACAACCTAGGCACCTTAGGTGCAATCCTAAAACAACTGAAGCACCACTTGAACACCATCTGCATTGATGAAATCATCAGTCAAATGCAAAAGGCAGTTTTATTTGCAGCAGCTTACATCCTGTGATAATATCTTTTAACACCACCAAATACCCATATCTGCCTTTCCTAGGTCTTTGTCAAAGACTTGATAGGTGGATAAAAATACCAAAACTAGTATGAACATACTAGTGTGATGAACTTCAATTCCCAGAATGCTCTTGGCAGCATGCTGGTGAGAAACACCGCCTTAAAGCAACTATGACCTCTCCTTGGTTTGTGTGATACTTTCTGCAACTGCCCTGTAATCTTATAAAAAGACCCATTTACAGAGCAGCTGAAAGATATTGTGTGTTTGTACATGTTCACTGTGAAGCACCATTACATTTCAAATCTAAAAGTCCACACAACTCCAATAATCACACTGAGGGGCTGAACTTTTTCCTGTTGTTTTAAGATCTCTCTTAAATGTGTGAGTTTCTCTGTTCATGTTTGGACATTCTAATTCTCCACATGAACTCCAAACATCAAGCCTGTTACTCAAGATGTAGGCTAAAAATGACATGGAATGGGAGCAGAGATAGAAATCATTGTTTACTAATTGAGGGATTTAGCTGTGGAATTATTGACAATGAATTATTAACAAATAAACACAATCTCTATTTAGGAGGATTATTTTTGAGGAGAATAGTATTCAGAGAAGAAAAGGCCATAAGAGCTGCTTTGGGAGGGGGGGGATCCATTTTTCCCTTTCTCATTCTAGGGATCACCACAAAAGAACTTTAAAAGACTTGCTTCAGGAAGTAGTTTTTGATACTGGAAAGTCCCTACTAATTGTGCAATGAGGTCAAAAGCAAAAGAGCATCAGGTGTAAAAGGAAATGAAGGCAGCTGGACAATATTTCCATTGAGGGATTGCTAATGTTACTTGGAGGAAAGTTGATATGGAATGATTAGGAAGTTGCCATTAATAACAGAAAAACCAAGTTCTTCTCTTGATAGAATTATGCTATTATTTTGAAAGTGTGGTCAGTTTCTTTTCCTTGGCCACTTTTGGGGCCAGGAAGATGTTAGATTTAATGAGAGGAAGCAATTGAGGAAAAAAATATCCCATTATTCCTACCCTTTGCCAAGCCTGGATAATTAGTAGAACCTTGCAAGAAATACCATTTGTTTCCATGTAATTGCAAAATAATTAGCTCATATGGTAGACACATTAACTGTGTTGATAGATACTATGCAGGTAATAGATGAAACATCTGCTTCGGAAAGGCATGTGCCACAACACAATTTTAATTGGCCAGGTCATTATTAATGACCTGCAATTAAATGTATCAAAAACTGTATTGAATATGGCAAGTGCTTGTCGTACCATGTCTTACTGAAGTGAAATGAGAAAAAAATGGATTCTCTGGGGAGATTTCTTCTTGAAAGATGGCAAGATGGCTTTAAAAAAAAATCTGCCCTTTTCAGAGAGGTTGAGATTGGACTTTTGAGCCTTTCTAATTAATTATATAGCCTATGGTGCATATTTAATACAAATTCTGAAGGAATTAGAGGGTGAAAGGGAGGAGGGGAATAAGGGAAGATTATTCATTGAACAGCTGTTTATTGAGAAATTTCTCAACATAGTCTGTGTTCTTATCTTTAAAGAATGAATTATTCTTTTTGGTGCAGTAGAAGACAAACTGGTCAGGATTTTAGTCATGTTAAGACATGTTACTCTAAATCCTAGAGTAACACAGGATATATTGTAACTACTATCTCATCCTTTTATCTTCCTTACAGCATGAAAGAATATGACTTCAGGGAGGTTAAAATATAAATTCATTTGTAACTTCTGCAAAGAAAATTGGAAACTTGTTTCTTTATATTTTTTTTTCTTTCATTTCTTTCCTATATGCTTATCACTTTTACTTTATAATGTTTTTGTTTTGTAAAAAAATCTTTAATAAAAATGGTTAAAAGTTAATTAAGCCAGTTAATTCATTGTTATAACATTTGTTTATTTATTCAATTTATACCCCGCCTCACTTCCCCAATTAAGGGGAACTTGTATTTATATCCTGCATCTTCAGCAAAGACCTGAAAATTTCATACCTCCTTTTTTCATTCTTGCAATAAACATGTAATCAGGGTTAGGATAATATTTCACATTAGCACATTAAACCAGGTTTGCTCCGCCATTTTGGAATCCCCATAGCTCTGTGTTCTCTCAGCTTGTACTGTATGATTATACTACAGCACTGTTATATATTCATAGATGAACCTTCCATTGTAGAATTCCAACCATATAATTAAAAAACGGATCTGTGTTTCATGGAACGTATGGATCTACTTAATTTCTAGGCTATGGAAGCATATTTCATCTGTTGTGCATTATTTTCACAAACGCCCTTAATACCATAAGAAAATGGAAAATTCAACCACAAAATTGCCACTTGGAAAAGAACTAAACACTCTGGTGCATTCTGAAAACCTTGCAACGTCTATAAAAATTAAGTTTTCAGAAAAAAATATGTGGGTCATGAAGAAATGTAGATTGACTACTGCAGTTTCTTTTAATGAATTTTGCTAATTTCCTCCATGAAGTTGTTTACAATTGTGTCAATTCTGATTGAGTGGGATCTTTGGTGTTAGGTCTAGTTGACTTAAGTCTATACTTCATGGTTTTTATGCTGCTGTTACCACAGGATGGAAATCCCAAGTTATGCAAAAACTGGAATTCCAGTGAGGTTGCTAGAAGTAATGAAATGCCTGATTTTGTTTGTTTATTTGTTTAGTATCTTCTGATGGGTAGATAACGTCTTGTTCTTGAAGTCTATGGGATTTCAGCTTCTTGTTTCTCTCTTTCTCTCAGAGGCTTTTTTTGGGTAAAGGATTGTAGTTGACTTCTGTTCAAGACACTTGAGTTTGCTTTATATAATCTTTTTTTGTTCAGACAAAGTGCGAGACTCTGTGAGACTGGATGATCATTTGTGGTTAAGGAGAAAAAATTGTATACTCCTCTAAATGATGTCACTGGTCCTCAACAAAAATTGGTTGTGAGTGATGAGTTGGATACCGCTTAGCGATTGAACAACAAATATTGTCTGATAGTATAGTCTCATCCATGTGTGTCAAACTTGCCATGTCACATTACTATCCCATGACCTATCGTGATGTTTTTTCCCCCTTTGTGGAGCTGGGGTGGGCATGGCCTGCGTGTGATGCATCCAGCCTGCAGGCCACCAGTTTGACATCCCTAGTCTAGTCTATAAGTGAAAAAAAATGCTTTCAGCTGAAAAGCCATTGACATACTGTAATTGTTCTTCCTCAAAACAACAACAACAACAACAACAACAACAACAACAACAAAAATGTCTACATACTGAGGAGCATATATATTTACAACAGCCTGATTTTTTTCCTTATTGAATGCCTGGCTGGTGCCATTTAAGCATCCACCTTTTTCTCTGCCTACCTTTGCAAACACAATTTTCACATTCCCTTCTAAAGGGATTTGAGAGACAGATGTGCTGCAGCTGAACAGTAGAATCCTAATTTTCTTTATTAATTCCCATCAGCTCAATGGGGACTACTCCTAAGTAGAAGTACACAGGATGCCACCTTGATAATTAAGCAGGCCTCTTGAAAATACATACATACACACAGAGAGACACAAATATGATTGCAACACAAAAGTGAAGAGGGAGAGAGAAGGAGTGCAATTAGTCTTTACTGTGAATCAAGTTAGAACATTCCAACAGATTCTGGCTCTCTCTGCTTCCAGCTCTCTTTCAACTGTACTTGACAAAACATGGTCTGCATGTACTTTTTGCACAGACCACTTGGAAACATTGGTGATGTACAGCCAGTGAAGGAAAGGGAAAAGCAGCATTACAGCAGGAAAGGATGGCATTCTTGACCAGTGTGTTCAAGCTTTCCTCACTCCCTTTAGCTCCTTTCAAAACTCATTCAGGTGCTTATGAAACTCAGCTTGAAAACCCCCAACTTGGGATATCTAAATATGAACATGAATTTCCTAAATTGCTTTTTCTGAAAATATAATTTTTATGTTTTAAGACTTGGAAGTATAGGTAAGTATAGGTAGTCAATTTACAACCAATTGAGCCCAAAATCTCTGTTGTTAAGTGAGACATTTGTTTTGCCCCATTTTATGACCTTTCTTGCCACAGTTGTTAAGTGAGGTACTGCAGTTGATAGGTTAGAAACCCGGTTGTTAAGTAAATGGCTTCCCCATTTACTTTGCTTGCCAAAAGCTTGCAAAAAGTGATCATATGACCTTGAGACACAGCAATGGTCATAAGTATGGACCAGTTGCCAAACATCCAAATTTTGATCACATGATCCTGCTACAAAGGTGGTAACTGTGAAAAATGGTCATAAATCACTTTTTTCAGTGAAGTTGTAACTTTGAATGGTCTCTAAATAATAATAATAATAATAATAATAATAATAATAA
>JANHGC010007714.1:39179-53482 GCA_027560395.1 Boaedon fuliginosus
TTGTCTGGGTTGAGTCTGAGCCTGTTAGCTCCCATCCAGACCCTCACAGCCTCCAGGCACCGGGACATCACCTCCACAGCTTCACTAGCTCCGCTGGGGACCGACATGTATAACTGGTGATGTATACTGATGATACCCAACCCCGTGTCGATGAATGATCTCCCCCAGCGGCTTCATGTAAATATTAAATAGGAGGATTATGCAATGATGCCTGGAGATTTTTGAAATCTTTTTTTTTGAACCAGGGGAAGGGAGAGTAACCTGGGCTTATTTCCAAACCAGACAGGTCTTTAGTATCATTTAAATGAGAGTCGAGTATAATATCCAACACCTCATCAAATGTTGAAGACTGGCATAAGAGGAACAATCAAAAGATAATCAACACATCATCACACATAAAACATTATTTTTTAGTCAAACTACAATCTACACTTCTCAGAGAGTATAGAAAGGATACCACAAGGTGTTCATTCCATCCATGTGCCATTTGCTTAAAAAAAAAATGCAAGAGCAGAAATACATTTTAATGCCATACTTTTACATCCCTCAAAATTATGTTGCCTGGCAGACGTGCTTTGAATAAAGCTGTTAAGTCAGATTTATTTCATAACCACCATTCTCGTGTTCAGTTCTGTGCCACGTATGATTGTCAACACTGCAACGGAAAATACTTCCAATTCCAATCATGTGGCTTTTTATATCTTTTTATACCAGCTGTCTATCCAGATACACAAGAGATAGCTGGAAACTTAAAGTAGTTTCTAAAATAAAACAAATGTGGACAGTAGTGCTTTATTTCCACTTCCCCACATCAAAGTATTTTTCCATGTAATATTTTATGCTACTTCTAGTTAAAAAAGAAATTTCCTTGTGACAATTTTATTTCTGAATTCTCTGTAGATTCCCTTCTTCTAGCTGACATGGGGAGGATGCCAAAATTCTAGATTTCTTTTTAGTGCAACTTTTGAAACAGAGCTCTTCACAGTTCTATTTAATATCTGGACCATCCTGGAATAATAATAATAATTGTTATTGTTATTGTTGTTATTATATCTTTTATTCATTAAACATAAAACTCAGTCAACTGAACATTTAAAAATGTATCACAAATACCAGTGACTAGTGCTAATGGTTGATATGGGTTTCTGCCAGTGTCCTGGGTATCAACCAAGTATCTTCTTAAAATAATAATAATAAAAATAATAATGTTGCTCGGAACATTGTACTGTACATTTTAAGAAGCTTCTTGGGATACTGACAACAACCCATATCAATCATCAGTGCCAGTCAATGATATTTGTGATACATTTTTAAATGTTCAGTTGACTTAGTTTCATGTTTAATGAATAAAAGATATAATAATGTAATAATTTGATTAGCAGGTGTGGTATCAACCAGGCTGGATTTGATACTTAACTACTATCTCAAGGTAGAATTTTTCATTATTAGGTTTAAGAAGCAGGATTCTCATGCCTGAATTTTTTTTTGTCACTACATATTTCTTCTTCTGATTTTATGAGAACCGGGGCTCAGTTAAAATAATTTATTCCTAGAGATTTCAGAATTGAGTGTATTCCACAACTAATAAATCTGATGGCCCAAATATGTCATCTAATCACAAAGTTGGATGGGACTATTTGATTTATTGGGGCAAGCACTCTTTTTTAATATCACCTCAATTCAACACCTTTTCTGAATAATTTTTTTTAAACCCATAAGTTAAATTTAAGCATTAAAAATATTTGTTCCATATATGCATGTATTGTACACATGCCACGGTCCTGATTACTACTTTTTAAAAAACTTTCATGAAATTATTTCTTACTCGATTTCATTTTTTCTTTTTGTACTTTTCTAGTTAATACGTTGTTTTAGAGAGTTTTAAGATGTGTAGGGTATCCTGATTGAATTAAAGGGGGAAGTTTAGAAATTACATTGTTTTCATAGCATTACCGTACTTCTATAACCATTTTTCATATGCATTCTTCTACACTTCAAAAGACTTCCTCACTATTTTCATTACATAGTAACTTGGAGGTTAAAGCTAACCATGTTTATGTTGGGGGAAGCTCCACAGTTCAATGGGATAAATCCTAACATCTGAATTCTTAACATCCAGAACAAATGAACTGTTTGTCAATATAATAAATATTTGCAGACTTTTACTTTCTGCTAATAGTTAATATGATACCTCTCCAGGAACAGATGCATGAGAAGGATGGAGAAGAATACTTCTACTGAGCTATGATAATTCCCCATGCATAGGCATTAGTTTATCTATGCTTATAGTATCATGCATGCATATGATTCATATAGTATATTAAAAAGCCTTAACCCTACTGCAAAAGCTGTGAGTTTCGGTATAATGGGTAAGGAGCGGGGGGGAAAGAAGAGGAGGGAAATGTTCTATGCTGTTCAGAGAAAAAAGTAAAAATAAAATCTGTGCCTTTTACATTATGACAAGTTATTTCAAGTTCCCCCGAAAGGGGTGAAGAGAGGCGGGATACAAATCTAATAAATAAATAAATAAATAAATCTGATGCTCCACAAATTGTGCAATCTAAACTGTAGCGGATTTTGAAAACAAAATTGTGTGTTTGAAATCTTGGCTGAGCAATGCTGTTTTAAGGCCCAACTGATAGAACTGGGAACAAGTTAACTAATAGTTGCTAATGGGCACGCTATTAAATATTAGTTATTAATGAGCATATATTTTGATCAATGTTGTCTAGCATATGGTAAGCCAAATATCCTGACAAAGGCACCTGCATTGATATTTAATAAATATTAATGAGTGGAAATTAGCCCAAACTCCAGCCCAGTTGAGCTCTTTTTAGTTAATTAGCTTCAGTGGGACAAATGTAAGTAAAACACTGGATTTAAAAATGCTTAATTCTGTTTCAGTTATATCCAGTAACAAGTTTAAAAATAGGTATTTGTCCATTTCAAACTGCTTTAAATGTTGCAAAAGACATTTCTAAATAAACAAAAGTGATCATAACGTTTAAATACAACAGATTCTTGCATTGTTTTCACAAATGATAATGTAATATAATGAACTAAACCTAATCCCATTAATTAGAGCCCCATTAGATAGAATAAAAATGTACTCACCTATTCTCTGATGGCCAAATTACTCGTGGAAATTGGTTTTCTCTTTCCACCCCCCCACATTACAAACATTATTAATTCCAAAGTTATTTTTATAGCTAATTATTTGATTAAACTAGAGTGCCTATTATGACTGAGAGCCCAAGACATATGGAAAGTATCAGATTTAGGAAAACTGTGGGCGGTCCATTGACCCAACAATGGGATAGGATCAGTGGTGGTATTCAATTTCTTTTACTACCGGTTCTGTGAGTGTGGCATGGTGGGCATGGCTATGCTGTCAGCCAATCAGAGGTAATATTTGCCGGTTTTCTGAATCAATCAAAATTATCGCTACCAGTTCTCCGGAACCTGTTGGAACTGGCTGAATACCACCTCTGGATAGGATATAAAGACTTCCCAATCTGGCAGAAGGATAAAAACAACAGTAGGCATAATGATACACGGTAATAAGAAATTTAATAAAAAATGGTCAAAATAGTGATAGCACTAGCAATAGTACTTAGACTTATATACCGGTTCACAGTGCTTTACAATCCTTTCTAAGCAGTTTACCTAGTCAGCATATTGCCCCCAACAATCTGGGTCCTCATTTTATTGATCTCAGAAGGATGGAAGGCTGTCAATCTTGAGCTGGTCAGGATCAAACTCCTGGCTGTGGGCAGAGTTAGCCTGCAGTACTGCATTCTAACCACTGTGCTACCATGACTCTTTATAATAAATGTTGCTGTCTAAGGTATAACTATTCCTTTGGACTTTTTTTTCAGCCATACATTCGAGAGTAGAAGATGCTCCAATTTCTTACAGGAAGTATGACAAATGGCACAAAAATGACATTTTTAACTGCAACAGCCATAGTGGCTGAAACCACACAGCTGCCAATGTTATGGCCAGCCACATCTCCTATCTTAGTTATGGCTAAGCTGTCTCTAGAAAGCATTCAACAAAAAGCAGTCATTTAAGGAGACCAAATAAAGGTTTTTCTAGTTCATCTTCACCTTGGTGAATATTCCAAACTTGAAAGTGCAGTGAAAGAACAATAAATAGGCAGACACAAAGAATTGAGAAACCTAGAGATATCTAGAGATAAATCACCAGGCCAAAATATATACCAGGACCACCAGGAATAATACAGCTGATCAACAGATTAGCACATGGAGGGACAAAATTCTAAAAACAAGCAGGGAAACAGAAGTAAAATCATGATTCCAGGAGAACAATTCTGTTGGATTCCGGGATCCATGCAGTACTTGTTCAAATAAGATCTTCATGTCCCGACAGACTAGGGCAATATTTCTCAACCTTAGGAGCTGATTGGGTTAGGAACAGGATTTCTGGCTGGGGAATTCTGGGTGTTGAAGTCCACACATCAAGGTTGAAAAACACTGGATTAGGGATTGGCTCTCTAATTTAGATTTAGATAATTTAACCCTCATTCTTTTTTGAACAATTGGGAGACATTTGCTGTTCTACTGCAAGTCACTTAGAGTTCTACCAATAAATCCTACTCAGTTACATGCCCATGGCTAGTCTGATAACCTGGACAATGAGACATTGCAAAGCTTCCTCTCAACTAAGAGCCCACTGAACTACATAGTACCTTAAGATCCAACAACTAGGTGGTCAGTGGAAAGTTACAAAGGAGCAACTGTGAGCTGAGGATTCTAGTACATATGTAGAGGTGAAGAATTTGTTTCCATCTCCTGTGTTTTATTTATGAAGCATCCAAAGGTGGGAATCAACACTCAGAAGCAGCCAACTGTAATGTCACAATGTTATCAAAGTTAATGGGAAGGCGAGCGGGGAGATTCAAACTAGATTAAAAAATGAATCCAATCATCTGCACCAAGTGAAAATAGTTGGATACATATCAAGGTTTTTTCCATTTTGCAGCCAAGAAAAGAAAAACCTTGTAAAAGACAGAACATTCTTCTTTGGCTTCCACCAAGAGCTAATTTCACAGAACTGTTTGCGGGGAAAATGAAGGTAATGAAGTTTAAAAACAGCATTCCTCTACTATCTTTATGATCTCTGCATACTGGAAAAAGTGAATTCATAGCAGACTAGGAGAACAGAAAAGTGTCAGTAGAAATAGTAGTTTATCTATGTTACCAGTGTAAATATTTCAGGCAAATGTGATATTTTAAAAAATCATATTCTACTTTTATGTGCTTTTATAGAAGCATCTTCATAAGAGACTCCGGGTAACAAATATCAGTAGTAACAATGACTTTTGTTCCCTGTAGACAGCCTTCAGTTACTATATGAAATTTAGAATTAATCACAGAAAAACATTTTTTTTCTGCCCAGATCCTATGCAACTCTATATTGATCAGTTTGTGAATCAAGAATGTAAGGCTAAAATCTGTTTTATTATTTCAACATCCAAAGATACAAATTAATATTCCAGCTTTATTATAGTAACATCTTGTTGTAACATCTAGTACTGTACTTAATTTGCATTAGATAAAAATTCATAGGCAAAGCACAACCTCTGAACCTGGGAAGAATTCATTTATAGCCCTATAATTCAAGGTAAATTGTGAATATACAATCATTTTGGGAATGCTATAGCAAGTCTATAATCAAACAAAATTGAATTTGTTTTCAAATAAACATGACAATTAGATAGGTAGGTAGGTAAGTAGGTAGGTAGATGATAGATAGATAGATAGATAGATAGATAGATAGATAGATAGATAGATAGATAGATAGATAGATAGATGAAAATGTACAAGACCCAGAACACCATTGATTGGATATACCTTTTACTATTTTTTATATTTGTAATGTTGGAAAATAATAAAAAAATTATTAAATAGAAGAACTGTTTGTGGCTAATTTTAGTGAAGGCTGTCCTGGGCATAAATTATACCTAATGGTTTTTAAAAAACATGCCACAAACTATTATGAACTTTTACTTCTCTTCTGGGTCACACACAAGCAAGTCTCCATCACATATTGTACTATATTTCAAAGATTCCCTTGAGATGAAATATATCCTTCTTCCCAAACATCAGTCTTAGCTTTACATTAAGGGGCTTCCCCTCCCACATATACTATTGTTTTTTAGTTTCTGTTATAGACAGTAGGCAGCCTAATGGCTGAATCAAGTTTGCTTGCAGATGTGGTTGATCTAGCACCAAGGTACACTCTGAGAATTACATTCAGTCTAATGTGAATATTCGACCAGCGCATATTGCCTCAATTTTTTTAATGATAAGTATTTGGCCCTGAGTTCCTCAGTTGCTGTTAACATACTCGTTAATCTAAACTCAGATTTAAAGTAAAGATGACCAGACTAGCAATGGCTGTTAACACTGTACTGTGCAAGGATGACCTAATACTTATAGAGGTAAAAGAAGAATTCAAACTATGGTCATTAGAAAAAACCACAATGAACAAGAGATGAATAAACTGAAGGTGCTATTTAATAAAAGCAATACAAATGATTGCTTTAATTGAAGTCCATGTGAAGGGAATAATTGTTTTTAGTTGCTCTATATTCATCCCCTTGCCACATCTGGCACAATGGAAGCAATTGTCATTGCAAAGGTATAAGTAGAATGAGTCAACTATTTTTTTAGCACACTGAATCATGTTGGGGTTTTTTTATTATTATTCTAAGTCAGAAAAGGCTTATGCCACAACATTCCTCTGAAATAAACCTCAGTACAGTCTCTTAAACCACCATATCTTTTGTATCCTACAAGTAGGCACTCTAAGGAATGGTATCTCTCATGACCTGTTCTAACACAACATTTCTCAATGTTTCTGCATCCCCACCCCACAACTTTTCTTGTGACTTAGGCTTTTCATATGAATTTAGAGATTTTACAGGAAGAACAGCAATATATGCCCAGTTATAAATGGAACTATTCCCAATTTCACTCTCTATTAAATGTTTAGGTCAGGGGTGTCAAACTCGCATCACCACAGCGGCATCATGTGACGTATCGGGATTCCCCCCCTTTGCTAAACTGGGTGGGGGTGGGGCCAGCACATGATGCGTCTGCCCCCCTGGGCCGCTAGTTTTGACACCCCTGGTTTAGGTGAACTAGCATGAACTTGGGGCTTAAGATGTACTAAATTAAGACACCTGTGTCAGATGCCTTTAAATGTTTATTGTTCATTTTTATTCTATAAGCAGTAGCAATAAACTGGTTTCTATTTGAGAAATGATGGGAAGCCCCTCTTTATGGGTCTTATTGCTGGAATATTTGGCAGTGATCCAACTGAAGCAGCTTATCATAAGTAAAAAATGTGTCAAGAGTGACCCTGTCATTGGACAAAGGGAGATAGCTTTCTCAGAATGTATACCACGTTAGTGAAAGAAAATCACATTGTTCTTAAATATTCTGATATTTTATTCTATAAAAAATAGAAAGAAAGACATGTAGGAATTTCTGTGTCAGATATCAAAATAATGTGCTTCCCTGTGAATCTTGTGCGCTGGGATTGAATGAATTGCTTGTGTGACTGTATGTGTGTGCTGCACAAGAACTCTGAATATTCAGAAGGAATGCTGTTCTCTACGTAGTATGATGAATGCCTGTTGCCAGACAGGGCCACTGATTGACCAAGAGTTCTGTTCTTGTCTGGGCTGAATCTCTTCTGCTGTCATATGCTTTCAGTCTAGGAGTTATCTGCATATACCATCTATGTCACTGGGCTGGATTTATGTTTGGGTTTATTTTTTCCTCTAGCAACTTGCTAGCAATGAATTGGGCAGGGTGATGAGTTGCTTAATTGAATAGCATTCATGCTGTGAAGGGTAATGGCTATGATAAAGTTAATTGGCTTCTTTGGATTGGTTGTTTTCCTCCACTTGATGGGTCAGTCCAGTTCTTTTGTGCTATAATTGTGGCACCCTGTTGGTGACAAAGTTCTGTGGGGTAAGCTTTGTGATCTAAGCAGGGGAAAAATAATAACCAACCACCCTTTTCAAGCGGTGAACATGTATGAAAGATGGAGAATAAAAGTAGACTTTGATTCCTCTAGTCAAGTTTCTTACCCAAATTTCAATTTTAGATCCTCTTCACAGACCTTCAAATAATCTGATCCAGAAGCCAGGGGATACTCCTGAGAAAATACTAATGGTTGCTTGGGAGACGAGAAATGATCTCCTATTGCACTAATAAGCGATCACTGATTCTAAATAAATAATTTTCATTGGGATTTAGTCTGTAATTTAATTCAATATTAAATTGTTGCTGTGGTGTGATGCTTTCATAACTAGTTTTTTCCCCTTTAAGGGTAAATATATGTCTTTTCTTATGGGTTGTAAAGATACAAATTATTTTAAGACAGCTAGAAATGAATTCCAAAATCTTTTGCCTGTTTCTTCACAAAAATAGTCTAATTAATCAGGAATGTGTTTGATCATGTTCTTTGCTGAGGTATAATTGTGTAGCTAGAATAAATGTTAATGCCACAGTGCTGAAGAATGATGAATCTGTGCTTGTGGAAATGCTGCATGCACTTTGGAGGAAAAAAAATCTTAAGATTTTGAGAAAAAAAATAGGAATAAATTACAGAAAAGCCCAACAAACAGAAAACAAACATTGGGAAAGATTTGTGGATTAACCGCTTGATTAAATATGTGCTTCTACACTGTCATTTTACAATAAATGTAGATAAAGTTGAGAAAGATGGCAAAAATTCCATTGTTCCCAGCCTATCCCTTTTTAAACGAACGAACCAGAAAGTACTATGCATGAGCCATGAAAATAATTAGTTCTTCCATTGTGAAAACTTTCACTTTAAAGAAAAGTTTCTAGTGCCGTGATGGTGAACTTATTGCACGGGTGCAGAGGTGGCACGCAAAGCCCTCTCAGTGGGCACAGGCACCATCATCAGCTGCTTTTCTGGTTTCTGGCTGGTCTTCACGGGTGCCAGAGCACTGGAAAACAGCCCAAAAAATAGCCCCAAACAGGCTGTTTTCAGGCTATGTTCAGGGGTTTTTTTGCACCCAAAACAGCCCCAAATATAATGCCCAAAATATAGGCCATTTTGGGGGCATTTTCAGGCCAAAACCAGCCCAAAAAACGGTCTGAAAATGCCCCCCAAACAGGCATGCAGCCACCGGCCAGCTGGTCTTTGGTTTTCTGGCACTCTGGCACATGCACATGCAGGGCTTTTTTTCTGGGGGAACTCACCGGAACGGAGTTCCGGCACCTTTTTTTCCTTAGACTTCTTTTGTATATTAGTATATCTATGGTGCGCATGTGCAATACAATGGGAGTTCCAGTACCTTTTTTTTTAGTTCCGGTACCTTTTTTTTTTAGAAAAAAAGCACTGTACACATGTACATGGATGCATGCATGTTTCAGTTTGGGCACTCAGGGCCAAAAAGGTTTGCCATCACTGTTCTAGTGGGTTAAAAGAATTTTTATGTTCTGCTTGGTTGTCTGTAACAAAATTATTTTATGATATTTTACAACCAGTAGCAGTTTTTTTTTAAACGTGATGTTCTTAGCTGTGGGAAAAGATTGTAATGATTCTGAGTTGAAATATTTGTGTTTGTGTGTATGTGCGTGCGCATGTGCATGTGTGTGTGTATAGGTTTGTACCAAGTTAGCTCTGTTAATTTCACATTTTAAAAATTATATTTAGCATATAGTGAAAAATACTAATTTGGCATTTACCAACTTCAAAAGCAAATCCCTTTAAGTCTGAGGTGAATCTATTTTATAATTGAGTGGTGTTTATGCTGAAAAGGGACTAGAACTAGAAATAAATGTTTATTAAAGGTAAGGCACACTATAATTATTTTATTTTATTTGCAACCCTCATGTGAAGAATGGAAGGGGTGAAGAGAGGCGGGGTATAAATCTAATAAATAAATAAATAAATAAAAGAAAACTGAGCAGTGTCCACAAGGTCTATATTTACTGTATATATGTATTTTTTGAACATATACCTCATCTTTCAGCCAAATACATTTCAATCCTACTCTCTCAATGCATAAGAATAGGTTTTTTAAAAATATGAGTTGAGTCTGAATTAAATCTTCTGTGGGGTGTGTATAAATACACAACAACAACATTTTAATCCAGTTTACCCTTTGAAACATCCATACCACCATAATTTGGATGAAATTTGAAGTGGGGAAACAATGATAATCTAATCACTTCCAGTCACCCACTTTTAACTTTTAGGTAATGAGTAGCTTTTAAGTAATGAGTACCTTGGACTTTACTTACCACAACAGTAGCATTCTTGTTTCTAATTATGTCTCGCGATCCAAGAACTGGTTGTATAGAAATTAGGATTGTGCAATACTTCAGTTTCAAAGGCAAAGGTGATTTGGAGTATGTGTTGTATCTTTTGCTGGAATTGCAAAATTCTGCTGGATTTGCTGGAATTGCAAAATTTTGCTGGATTTGCTGTAATTCTGACTGAATACAACTGGATTTTGTTTGACCAATTTTTTTTTTAGCATCATAACATTTCCCCCAAATAATGCCTATGTTTCACTTACAGTACAATCCATTGCAAATAATTTCTCAATTTAAGTATTTCATTAGCCCAAGAATTAAGCATTATGCAGGGGTGGGTTCCTACCAGTTCACTGGTTACCCACTTTGTGGGCGCAATTGCCGATCGCCTGTCAAACGCGCACTGTGCGTGATTGACTTAGAAATCTTCATGGTGTTCTGCAAGAACTCTGACCCAACAGCTGCCCGGGGGATCCGCCACACAGCTGTTGGATCAGAGTGCTTGCAGAACACCATGAAGATTTCTAAGTCAATCTCACGCAGTGCACGTTTGACAGGCGATCGGCAAGCGCGCCTACGAAGCGGGTAACCAGCAAACCGGTAGGAAACCGCCCCTGGCGTTATGGAAGATCCCAGTTTGTATTGGAATAAAAAAGCCTAGCAATAGACAGGGTGTGTGTGTGTGTATGTGTGTGTCTGTGTCTGTGTAGAAACAATGATGGCAGCTTTGTGCTAATAAGTGACCTCTGGCTAGAGATGGTCACTTAATCCTCTTAAATGATCAATTACTGTAGAACTCAAGGCTGAAGTCAGGCGCCTAATAAAAGGTAACATAATTAGTATTGTTCAGAAAAATGAGATTATTTTGTGGCTCTAATTTAAAGATTTAATCATTTGTTAATATAAACTGAATTGGGAATTTAAAACTCCATCAACCAAAGGGATTGTATAATAACATTAAAAATTACTGCCTTAATGCTGTTCTTTTCCTAGTATATTTATAGACAAATAACTTCCATTTTACTGTATGTTATGCCAATGCGTACAACAAATGAGTGCACACATGAATATATATATATATATACACACACATATACATCCTTGGCTAAATTAATTCACCTGCAGAGATCTGGATCAAAATGGTAGATCCATCTGTATGGTATCATTTTTGCTGGCCCTAAATAATTTGTTTAAGTGTTGAACCAGAGCAATTTTTATAATAAAGTACATTTTAGATTAGCCTAACGTAAGACTAAGAAGAAAGCATTTTTAAATGCCAGTCATTTCAATAAGATAATTACAAGTGCTGCAAAACTGTACAGAGGTTTTTAAAACTAACCTTGAGGTTGCAAACATATCATTTGTTCTTCCTTTGATATCCAGACATAATGGCCACTGACATTAATTACAGATAGTTCTGTTTGTAGCTCTTAACCCTAATTAGGAAAGATGCAGTAGATGTTAATAGAACAAAAGAGAGTCAAGTTTTCACTTTCAGGTTCAAATTCTTGATAGATTTCCTTTAGCTCTGACACCCTATAATCACATCATCACCCGCTGCACATGCAGCTTGACTTCAGTCTTTTCTGATTTACATGTATGATATGTTATTTGGGAAGAAAAATCAAGTAATAACTGAAGTGTTCTCTTGCATTCTCAGTTGCCCTTCTTTATGGTGTCATTATGTTTCCTACCTAGCTTACAGAGGATGCACTTGAATCAGAATCTATTAAGGAATCATTAGCTCTATTGTTTCTGATGAATGGTTTCTCTATTGTTTTATTTCAGAAATATGCTTTTTTTCCATCTTGCCATTCTTCCATGTTTGTTGGAACTGCAACTTCCAGTATTCTCAGCTAAATTCTGTAGCCACCTGGAAGGTGTGAGGCTAGAACTAGAGATGTAGGAATGTAGTATTTTATTATTTTCATGAACATTGCTCACCTGATTCCCCAAATTATCCACTTTGTTGTGGTGGTGGATTACTTTATTATAAATGAATTAATTACTGCTATACACAGCAATTACTAGTTTGTATTTTTTTTGCAAAATATTCAGAAGATGTATTTGTGATGCTGCTGCTAGAACACACAGTGTTATTATAGTTTGTCTATGCCCAAACTGTTCTAAAAAATCTTCCAAATTTGAAAAGCAATTTACAGTATAGTGCAAATGTGACCAACAACACATTACTTCTGTCTGTGTCTTTACAGCCATACTGTATAAATATGTTCTAATTTTTTTTTTTCATATTTTCTAAAATGACAACAGATGTTATGTAGAAATTGCATGTTAACTTCAGGGCTGAAACAGAAGAGTTTGATCGCTGTGCAGTAAAACATTGTTGTACCACTTGTGGGCCACTAATCACTGGCAATCAAAAAGCATACTCAAAATGGTATCTGATGAGGTCACCAAAATGCTACATATATTAAATGAACTCTACACCTTACAAGAACACATAAAATCTTACAAGATCATTGGCAAGGGAGTCAGTGTTTCAGAAGATTTGCCAATTTGCTTAAGAGGTATCACATGGTACTAAATTCAAGTAAATTGAATAAATAAATGTGTTTGCTAGAATCTTGAGCATTTGTAGATTGAATGTACCATAGTAACTTAACATTGTTATCTGAAATTCCCTTTGGCCTGTATGGTTTCAGTGAAGTGGATTGGATGCTATGTACCTCCCGCTGCCCATCTTGTCTCATTCAGAGGGTAGAGAGAGATGTGTGAAGGGATAAATCTGAGAGAGTGTCAGTGCCATCATGTGGAAATGTTAACATCTGCCACTTTGAAGAAGACTGTGATACATCTGTGAGTTTGAGATGCAGAGTCATCTGAATCTGTACATCATTACCTCAAGTCAAGTTTGTGATTCTGTACATATCTTTTCTAAGTATATGGAAACGCCTATATGGATGGAACCAAAGAAACTGAATTTGAATCTAAGTGAGATGGATTTACTATTGGACTATGGTGACTTTCAGTCTCTTGATAAAGAAAGCTACTGTCTCTGAGAGAGCAGGTCTATCTGAGCTCAAACCTATTGCTCAGTGGGGTAAGTGGAGGCTATAGCTAGAAGGTACTTTGCCCAATTCTGATTTGTATGCCTGTTATGGCATGTGATCCCAATAGAGTATCACATACTGTCACCACTACCTGTCTAGAAATCAATTGAAATCAGAACTGAAGGTTGAACTTTAGATCAGTTTGAGATCAGCTTAAAAAAGCAGTGGAGTTAAATATAAATGAAAAAAGTAATATCAAATAGTGTGCCTAGTGGTTGTTTCCTTGAGCTCAATCTATATATATAAAAGAGAGCTGTGGGTTTGTATGTGCCCTATACAAAAAATCACTTCTGCACCAAACTGCCCCAAATTTTACACAAAACTTTTTTAGACTTGTGAAATCAGCACTGGGGGCGGGGGGAGGTCCCAAAATTCTTTGCCCCCTATTTTGGGTAAAAAAATGGGACAAAGGGAACCACCACCACCCCAAACAGAGAAAACTGGACAAAAATCAGTACTGCGCATGTCCTAACTTAAGGATAGCCCCTTTTTTCTAACGCCTCATTCAAACTGTTGCCGCTTTTCTCTGCAGAACGGCTTTTGGCTTTCTTTGAAGAGAGAAGTGTGTCAGCTTTATTCCGCAGGTTAGAAAACTATGAGGGAAATTTAAGTTGATGACAGGACAGCCAAATATTTTCCACCCTCCCATCAAAAATCTCACTTCCCCCGACAGCCTTCAAACCTTGGCCATCTCCCTGCCGACAGCCTGCATGCCCATCATTTCCCTACGCCAGATGATGGAGCAATTGGGTGGGCAGGAGGAAAGGGATGAGTATGGAGGCCTCCAAGATTAAAGAAGCCCAAAACCAGCCCTTTCTTAATGCCCACGCAATTGCTCCGTCGACCATCAGTGACCCTCTGCTCTCGGCAACCAAATCGCTCCAACACCGGGGGTAGCAAA
>JANHGC010007716.1:10210-21343 GCA_027560395.1 Boaedon fuliginosus
TCTTCTTCTTGGGTGTTCTTCTCCCTTCTACCCTTGTTCTTCCTCTTCTTCGCTCTTTCTCTTCTTCCTGTTCTTCATTGTTTTCTTTCCCCTCCCCCTCTTCTTTCCTCCTGCTGCTCCTTGTCCTCCTCATAATTGTCTTCTTCACCCTCACCCTCCCAACCTCCTCCTCTTCTTGCCTCTTTCTCCTTCTCCTGCTCTTCATCATCTTTCCCCCCTCCCCTCCTCCTCCTCACGTGGAATGTTAGGTATGGAAGTGAGTGGGCGGAGTGTGTAAAAAGGGAGAAAAACTTAAAAACTTCTCACTTAGTCATGGAAGTGTTGGGTTCAATGGTGGTCATAAGTCAAGAACTGCCTATACAGCAGCTCTGTTGCAGCATTCCCACGGCCACATGATTGGAATTGATCTGACCCATATTTATGATGGGTGCTGTGTCCCATGATCCGCTTCCATGACTTTCTGACCAGCAAAGTCAATGGGGAAGCCAGATTCACTCCACAACCATGTCCCTAACTTACCAATGGCACCAACTCACTTAATGACCATGGCAAGAAAGGGTCATCAAATGGATTCACTGAACAAATGTTTGGCTGAGCTACAGAAATGTTGGGCTCAATTGGGCTTGTAAGCTGAGGTCTTTGTGTAACTAACTTCACAATGCCAGGGATTCACTTTAATGACCATGGCGAGGAAGGTCATAAAATGGGGGCAAACCTTAATAACCTCTCATTTAGCCATGGAAGTGTTGGGTTCAATGGTGGTCGTAAGTCGAGGACTGCCTGTACAGCAGTTTTGCTGCAACATCCCTTCCACCCTTCCTTTTTTCCTTGGCCCCTTCCTGCCTGCTAAAGCCTACAATTCTCAGAGTTCTGTGCCTGATTTGCATGCCTTACCCCTATTGGCTGGAGCACTCAGCATTCTTTGCCCGATTAACATGCCTTGCCCCTATTGGCTGGAGAGCTTCAGGCCTCAGTAGAGCAGGAGGAGATTGGCAATTAAATGTCAGGGGAGAGGTGCATTTTGACACCAAATTTTGTGGGGAAAGAAGCCAAAAACCCATTCATGACCCACACAGTGTTTGTTTCCAGAGGGTAAGGTATGTGTATGCCAAATTTGGGCCAGATTAGTGCTGGCATGGAAGAGCCTACTGAGGACACACATACACACACATACACACACACACCTCTTTTATAGGTATAGCTATATAGCATTTCAGTCACATTATACTCTAAGCTGTGTATAATACTCTGCATACTAATAATAAATATAACATATTTAATATTATGAATAATATCAACAATAAATCAACTTGGAAGAGAAAATAATTTTGATAACTCTGGTTGACAGTACCACAATTCACTCATGAAAATGTAGCATTCTATTTTTATGAAAGTCTTCTAGATTTTAACAAGCTTCCAGAAAAAATAGAAGGGGAGGGCCAGTCTTAAATTCAGACCAAACTATTCCAAAGTAGAGGAACTCCTACACAAAATGCCTACTTTCCCCCCTTCCCACCCAACTTCTTGGTAAGAAGGAGACCTCAACTCTCCGCTTGTACGCATATCAGAATGTGGGCGAGGCTTCTTTAGTTTGAGGGTAGCTTTAAGAGTTTCATTATTTTTGGGGAAACTATTTTGGCTAAGACTATTTTAGGATTATATTTCCATGTGGTTGTTGTTTTTTTGCTTCAAAATCCAAGTTCAGAAAATGTGATGGAACGTACACCTGGAGGAGCACTGGGAGATAATTTTGGCAACATAGAACCTTCTCAGAGAGAAGCCTGCATGAAGAGACTGTGCAGACTGTGCAGATGGGAAAGGAGGGAAGGTTCAGGGTAGCCACACCCAAGAATCTCTCAGGATACACCAGATAGGGTAGAAGGTTATAGATTTAATTTGACAGGATTCTGTCCATTAGGTGTAAGAAAATAAAGGATTAAACTAAAGTTGCAATATCACCTCTGTGCTTTTCCCTGACAGAAACAAAAGATGTTTAGAGGCCTTTGGCCTTTGGGATATAGTTTCCTCCCCTTCTATAGAGAAAGTTTAACTTCAGTTCCCCGAATTTTAAATCTATACAAATACTAGTGGGAAATATGGGTACCTATTCTTTAAGTGTCAACACTTAAAAAGGACTTTTAAAGGATTCACAGAGATGGAAGCTAGTCTGGCCCATTTCCAGAGTATAAACATGTTTAAGCTGGCAACTCTCAAGACTGCACTGCATAATGAATATGTCAAATACTGAACAAAATTCAGTAATGAAGCTCAATACAAGAGCAGTTTGAATATCAAATTAAAAGTTCTAGAATTTAAAAGCAATGGCATCTATTTTCCAAATTGCACTCCCCGACTAACTATAGCAAGCTGAAATAGAAGATGGAATGCAGAGGTTTGGGACCTTTGTTCCCAAATCATAGTTTATGAAAATTTATTAACAGAAAGAAGAGGATGAGACGCGGGGGAGAGGGGGAGTGTGAGGAGGAGGAGGAGGAGGAGGGGGAGAAGAAGAAGAAGAGGAAGAAGAAAGAGCAGCCGCAGCCAGCATCTCCTTTTAACGATGTCTGATTCATATATTTCAGTATATGCCTAAAATTAAGTTCAATTGTGAATTTTCCTACTCCATAGAGCCAAATAGGTAGGTGTACTAGGGAAGGGAAATTTTTCAGCCCAGAAATAAAAGCGATAGTGACATGACACCCTGTCAGCCAATCCTTGCTTCCTGCCTGCTGTTCAAATGTTTGAAAATTCCAAGCTCAAAAGGAAAACAAACCAAACAAGCTATGCTGAAGGCTTCAGATGCCTATGGCATTTGATAACCACCTTGCTACTAAGATGCATCAGAGAGAAGCACTGCAAAAAGAAGCACTATGGAAAGTTCTGCTTTTCAGGGTTGCAGCCAGCTTGTCTTTTCACCTCCCACGATGTGCCATTTCATCTTCTCTCCCAATTCTCTTTTCAAACCGCAAAGCTTCCCCAGCTACCAAGCAGTCTTTTCTCTAACTGTGATGCAGAAAAGGACTTCCTACATTACATGGACCTCAACCGGTTGGACTACTGTAATGTGCTCTACATGGGGCTGCCCGTGAAGAGCACTCGGAGACTTCAACTGGTACAAAATGCTGCTGCACGAGTGATTGAGGGGGTACCTCGGTATACCCATATAACACCTATCCTCCGTGAGCTGCATTGGTTGCCAGTGGTCTTCCGGGTGCAATTCAAGGTGCTAGTAACAACTTATAAAGCCCTACATGGCTTAAGAGCAGGTTACCTTTGAGACTGCCTTCTGCTGCCTTATGCCTCCCAGTGCCCACTTAGGTCCCACAGAGTTGGCATGCTACGGGTCCTGTCAGCCAAACAATGTTGGCTGGCGGGCCCCCGCGCTAAACTCTTCTCTGTGGTAGAGCCAGCCCTTTGGAATCAACTTCCCCTAGAGATTATGACCATCCCCACCTTGCTGGCCTTCCGGAAAGCCACGAAGACCTGGCTTTTTCGGCGGGCCTGGAATTCACCAACCTTCTCCTCCTGAAATGCTGATTGTTGATTGAGTGCTGTTTAGGTTTTTACATTGTATTTATTGTTTTTAATGTTGTTAGCCGCCTTGAGTTCCCATGACCCGGGAAATGAGGTGGGGTATAAATCGAAATAAATAAATAAATAAATAAATAAATAAACAAACAAACAAATAAATAAATAAATAAATAAATAAATAAATGTCTTTTGTTGCACCTATATGTTGATTTCCTTCACAGAGGGGCATAAGGTAACTTCAGTTTGCCTGCTTTGCCTAATATGCACTTCAGCATCATGTATGTAAGGATAGAATATTGGTTGTTGCCCACAGAACTGAATAAATGTACCTGCTGCTTCTGTCAGAAGATGCTAACTGTTCCTTCTTCTCCACCTTGTCATCTCTAACTTGGTTCTGACAATCCTTTTCATCTGTTTCTTTTCATGCCCTCTCATCAGAGTGACAGTTGGTCTCCTAATGGCTACATTTTTTTTGCACGAGCCTTTTGTGTTTTCTTTCCTATTTCTGTTTACACTTCTCCCTCAGTCTACTTGACAACATTAGCACATTATAATAAAATAGCAATAATGTTGCGGTGTGTCCATTGGCAGCAAGGTGTGGAATGATCCAAGTATTGTATGGTGATGTTTATTAAATAGACCAACATTGGTAGAAGAAGAGAAGGAATTGTTCTCAACAGACATAAATCTTTAACATTCACATTAAGTCCTGTTAAATGGACCATAATTACTTATCCCTTTGATAAGAATTAACTGAAACCATATACTGTATATAAAACATATAAAACAACTTTAAAAACTAACAAGACCTTAATGAGGCCAGAAGTAACCAGTGCTTAGCCCACTGATGTGGGTAGTTTATACCACCATTGATTATATTCAAAGAATATGTCCCTTAGTTGCATTGATGAGACAACAGTCCTCCCATGAGATGTCACACATGTAGACAATTCAGCTATAGCAGGGCAATAGTCCCCACTTACTATTGTAGCACATGCAGCACAGTCCTCAACCATAAGATCAGAATCATCTAACAAGGTGTTTTATGCCTCCAAGCCATGATCACTCTGCTCAAAATTTAATGTTGAGTTTTCACCCATTCCATGTTCCTTGGGTATGTGACATCTGTTTTGTCAACCCTGTCATCAGGAGTCACAACAAGATACAAGTTTGCTGCTCACGTTTGGGAGTAATTACAGCCAGCTGTCATCCTTAATCACTATACATTTGCACATAATCTCCATTGTTATGTACCACTCAGAGTCATGGAAAGTTGGACAGCATACATTTAATTAATAACAATTAACAGAAGGAGCAGCACCAGGCAATACAGACCAATTACCTGCTTACCAACCACTTTCATATCGCTAATTGGTGTGGTAACTGATGTAGTCCAACAGCATCTAGTTGAAAGCAAGTTCTTTCCTCCTAAACACAAAGGAACTGCCCAAATAACAGAGGAGCAAAATATCAGCTCCTATTTGACAAGATGTTTTTGAAAAACTGCAAGAGAAGAAATTTGAATATAGCACAGGCTGATTATAAGGAGGTATTTGACTCCCTACCACCAGGTTACAGAACCAAATGCCTGGAAATAACAGAAGTCACTAGAAACATCAGAAACTATGTGCAAAGATTGATGACACAATGCCAGTCAATGGTGCTAGTCAATGGTAAGAGGTTTGGACAGGTTAATAGCAAGAGAGGAAACTTTCTCTAGATAAGACTCACTATCACCACTACTGTTTGCCATTGCACTAATTCCTCTGTCAACAATATTGAATAACTTAGTGAAGACTCCCAAAAATGGTGGGTGAAGTGTCCAGAAAATGGTGCACTGAGCGATGGGGTGATTTTTCTCTCTCACCGACAAACAGTTGGCTTTGCTGTTAAGGCTGGCTCTTTAGCAGCATGCTTCCCAGGTTTTGAATGGGAGTAACTTGGAATAACACACAATGACCCTCGGACAGACAACTGTGTACTAACATGGGAAGAGGATCCAGTGGATTCCAATTATCAGTTTCCATCTTTTTCAGTTGTTTGCTTCTTTAGGCATGCCTCTGTTTTAACCTCACTTTTTGCAGCTTTATTTTGCTTTGATGTACATTTTTAATTGTTAAACATCTGGCTGAATGCTGATTCATCTTATACGCCTGATTACAAATGTGAAGTTTTCATCTCCCCCCCACTTATTTTGGAGTTTAAAAACACTTGTGTTAAAATGTATACCAATTGTTTGACATTTCACAATGAGACTTTACTAAGGGTTACCTTTGCTGCATTCTGGTCACATACACAAAACTGTTTGGCCAGAGTTTTTGCTCATGGGGATAAGAACTATTTTTGTTTGTCTGTACTTGCTTAAGATTCACAGTACTGGATGCTTGGGAAGGATGTGCCTGGGGCACCTGGTGTGTAGATTTAATTAAACTTTTAAATATCCTGGCATTCGTGTTACGAGCATCCTTAAAACTGCTGAAATATAAGAGGTAGAAATGCTTTTATGCACAGGTAAAATAGCTATATAAATATGTGTTCAGTGGTTGGACTTTGTGTCAATTCCATTTGTTTATTGTGTTGTCCTTCTTGTATACATATTGTACTTTTCTTGTAGTGCAACTAATTCAATAGAAGTCTTAAGAAATTATTTTCTCAATTTTTTGAGAACTGAGGGAAAATGAGGAACAAGACTTAAAGACGATTCAATGAAAAATGTGGTAAGAGAGCATTTCAAAGAGATTTTCTCTAAATTAACTAAGCAGAGACTAGCACTATAGTTTTCAAGATTTTTCAGGACCCCAAAATAATAGAACGTTAGAATGCTTTCCTGAAGAGCATGTGACTGCTTCCTCTGTCTTATCAGCTGCATAGAGTTGACAGTGTACACAAAATGGGCTGATATGAGAAGAGATATAACTACATCAGCCTTTTCTATTTGTTTTTACAGTTTTGAAATAGTTTCTGGTAAAATTCACATCCCATGTTCAGCCCTGAACACCTAGTCTCCACTTTAAAATCCTGGAGAACAAACAAATACAGCTAATATTGAGCTGGATGAAGTAATGGCCTGATAGGTAAAAGGTAGATCATTTTTTCTGTACACTTCTCCTCCCCTCTGTCTATCTTCCTCCCTCCCTCCCTCCCTCCTTTCTTAGCTTATTACCCAGCTTTGTCCAGGTATGTATGTATGCATGAATGCTCATCTTCTTTCCCCTCCTCTTCATCTTCTTCATCCTCATCATCTTCTTCCCACTTTTCATCCTGTTCATCATCTTCCCACTCCTTCTCCAGTCCTCCTCTTCCCCTTCATCTTCCTCCTTGTCTTCTTCATGTTCTTCCCCTCATATCCCTCCTCCTCTTCTTCCTCCTCTTCCTTCCTCTTCTTCCTTCTGTTCATCCTCTTCTTCCCTCCTCCTCTTTCTCATTTTGTTAATTTTCTTCTTCACCCACCTCCTCGTCTTCATCATCATCTTCACCCTCCTCCACTTCCACCTCCTCGTCTTCTTCCTCCTCCTCCACTGCTATTCTTTTGTCGGGAGAAGGTGTCCTCACCTTCCCCAATGCTTCTCCGCAGCCACAGGCAGGCTGGGGCAGAGGTGACCCCTGCTTCCACAGGGAAGAGCTCCAAGAGCCAGTCCCTTGCCCTCTCTGCTGTGGCACTGCTGGGCCAGGATGACCATGGGGCTCCTGCTGCCCCCTCCCTGCCTCTTTGCTGCTGGTTATCTGGGCAGTGTGCGGCAGCCAGCCACGGCCTGTGCTCCTCCAGGCTCAAGCACCTCAACTCCCCTGCCAAGTGTTCTGCAGTGGTTCCAGCCACACCTTTGGATAGGCTGGCTGGGCTTTTGGCACCCTCCAGGCCGGGTTCGATTTATTTATTTATTTATTTATTTATTTATTTATTTATTTATTTATTTATTTATTTATTTATTTATTTATTTATTTATTAGATTTGTACCCTGCCTCACTTCCCCAGTCATTGACCATGGTTGGCGACTGCAGGGATGGAAGCGGCCTGCAAGCAAAGGGGCAGTGGGCATCCCATCCCATTTTCCTGCCCGCCGTTTCTGCCCCATGGTTGCCGACCATGGACAATGAACCAGCCTGGAGGACAGCAAAAGCTCAGCCGGCCTGCCCGATGGTGTGGCTGGGGCCAGTGCTGCTGTGGGACACCTGGCAGGGGACCTGAGGTGCTTGAGCCTGGAGGAGCACATGCAGTTCACCATCATCCTGTTGAGGAAGTCAGAGCTCTGTGTAGTGCACATGCGCAGTACACAGAGGGGCCGCATGTAGCTGCTTTCTGGTGCCCCTGGTGGTGGGACAAAGTATATTGGGCTCCATTGCCAGTCAGTGTTGGTGGGGGGGGGCAGTTCAGCAGGTTTTTATGGGTCACAGAGGCATGGATGGCATGTGTGACACCCCCACCCCCACCCCAGTGCTTGTCTCCAGAGGATAAGTGATCTGCGTGGCAAGTTTGGGTGAGATTGGTGCAGGCATGGAAGAGCCTATAGAGCACATACAAATACACAGACCCACATACCAACACAAACAGAGTTCTGTTTTATATATATAGAAGATTTCTCATTTGGTTGGATAACAGAAAGCATGATTTTTTTTATATTAATAAATGAAATGTTCTTGCTTTCATTTAGTCATAAAAAACAGAGGAGCTTCCTGGCTTTCACTTTGTTAGTTAAATTCAAAAGGAAGGTATTAGTAGGGAACTTTTGTCAGAAATTTCTGCCCAATTTAATGGAAACTTTTGAAAGGCTATACTAAGCCCTAGAACAAAATCAATCTTGCCAACTTCCAATTATTATTTTTGCAGATAGTATCTGCATTCAAAAATATTAGGAATTCAGGGTAGCAAATATGTATAGTTTATAGGATATCAAAATTAATGAGGTGGAGGTGGAGTTGAAATTCTAAGATCCAAGCATTTTAAGATTTATTCATGTTTTATTCTGCAAAACACAATTGGAGGGAAGAAAAGCTTATAAGATTGAAATCATGCGGAAAGATTAAGAAAATTGGACTTACTCTCATTGGAAAAGAGGAAATTTCACAGTGTGCTAATTAATGTTTTTAAGATTTGAAAGATGAACAACATTCACTTTGGTACAGGATTCTTCAAACATTTATTTTACTTATATTCCTAGTTCAAACTTAGCTGTAAAGATAGTATGAGCTAAAAGCAGGGTCACAATTCAGCCTGGTTCATGCAGTTGACAGAAAAGGCATTTATCTTTGGCCTTGCCTGCAATTACAGCCCCAGTTCATCTGATTTATTTGCTGGGTCTAGGAGATTGGCAAAATTCATTGTGCTTGCCAGATGATCCAATAGTGTTGTTTTGATAAATATATCTTATCATGAGCCAGACAAAGTAGCTCACTTGACAAAGGATGACACAAGGCTGAGCTCAACTACCACTGAGGAAAGCACTCGGGGAGGGATATGGAAGGCAGTAACACAAAATACAGGGAGTATGGCAGATCTAGCCAAAGAGCAGACAAAGATGATGGATAATTTTAAAGTTGTGGGAGAAAAAACACAATGTAGAAATCTCTGCAGTGATATTTCAATGCACAACAGGGCTGTCTTTTTCTGCTCCTTTTATCTAGTGAGCATGAATAGTGTGTCTTGCCCATCCCTTTGTACGTAGACCTAAGTCTTTGTAACATTCAGTCTTCTCATCCACCAAGGAGACATAGTTTTTTATGGTTAATGCTGTAGTCAGGCAATAGCTTTATGGGGACCCCCAAAATATTACTAAGTGTTGAACTTGTTAATGCCTCATTGAACTCCCCCCCCCTTACATGTATCCTTGGTAATTCCCAGTGCCTAAAGTGAAACATGCTGACAATTGTTAAATGGATCTGATGATGTCTCACAATTCAAATGGGGGTAATTGGAGAATTAAAGTATCAAATAATCTGAAAGTTAGAATAAAATACATCATTGTACATCTATGAATATTGAGCAGTTTGGAGTTATAATTTATCCCATCACATTCTCTTTTGGAATCAATACACCATTTCATTAATTCCATTGATTTAAGGTATGCAAAATCTAACCCTGTTGCCCATAGCTCTAATTATGACACTTGGAGATATTGATTAAATATTTTCTGTATCATTGAACTAATTATGTCATAAAGTCTCTGGAGTGATTCATATTTGGTTTATGTTCTTTAAAAGAATGTTGAGCAGCTATCAAAGACAGACCAATCCAAAGAGGAAGCTAGCAATCTGTCTTAAGAAAACAACCTATTCCTGATTTTCTTTACACTGCCTGAGAAATGTTTTTATTTTGCTACAAAATATGACAGGAATTTCATCATCATATTATTACCTATACCACTAGCCTACAATCTCCTGCTTTAAAAAATGACCCAGTGATATTCTAGGACATAAGCTTTGCATAGTATCCAGCCATCTTATTTATAATTTTATTAGTCAGTTTGTGTAGCTGCCCATCTCAACAAGTTATTTCAGGCAGTGAACAATATCAAACACAATTATGACGTATCATTCATACAAAAATTAAACTGCATAGAAGCTGAGGGGGGAAATCACAATCAACATCACTAATACAGCCTGGAGACAGGTTCTTTCACACATTCCGGGACTAAAGCCCTGACATAACCCAGGTCTTTATGGCCCTATAAAAGCCCAGTAGAGTTGGAATATGCTATTTTCCTGACCCTTGTACACACCCCTTGTTCCCTATTCTTCCACATACACAATTACCTGAGCTGGGAGTAATTCCACCTGAACTCGGTGAGATTTACTTCAGAATAAGTATGCATAGTAGAAAGTAACATGCTAGCAAGCCGAACCTGATGTCTGACTTCATGCAGTCATACAGTTTTCTTGGCAGTATTGAAGAAGTGGATAATTGTCTTCTTCCTGAGATTTTTTTCCCCATTTTTGACTCTTGCCATGGTTATAATAACATCATAAATAATGAAAAACATCAAAACATTTTTTTCCAGCTAACCGTCAGTAAGGTCAACCAGTCCCCATCTAGTATGCAAAGCCTGGATTTTCTGACAATGTATTGTAGGCACCATTCTTCTAAATTAATGCCTTGAACATGGAGTGGCATAGTTAGACTTTAGAATGATAATACATAAATATGACTGTTAAACTAAGAAAAGGTGGTGGGATCCAAAAACTTTATCAACTGGGTCTCTGCCCAGTTGCTGGATAGGCATGGCCATGGTGGGCATGGCCTAGTCGGCTCCTGCACCATGATGGGAGGCCCATTTTTTGCCCTCCCTAGGCTCTGGAGGCTTTCCTTGAGCCTCCAGAAGAGCAAAAACAGCCTCCCCCAGGCTCCAGAGGCCCTCTGCAGGATGGAAATGGGCCATGGAACTTCCAGGAGGCCCATTTTTCATGCTCCCTAGGCTCTGGAGCCTTTGCTCAAGCCTCCATGTGGGCGAAAACAGCTTCCCCCAGGCTCTGGAGGGTCATTTTTTGCACTCCTTGAGCCTCCTTGTGGTCCTGTACTTACCTGGCATCCAAAATGGGCCACGTGGGGACTCCTGGGAGGAGTGGGGTGGGAGGGGCCAGCCAGGGGTGGGATTTATGGGTTCACTGAAC